>VYXC01011093.1:355507-386158 GCA_013397175.1 Platysteira castanea
TTATTATTATTATTTTTTATTTTTTATATTTTCTGTTTTATATTTTATATTTGCCTTGTGCAGCCCTGCTTTACTAAAACCCAACAAAATGTTATTTTTAAAGCATCATTTAGGTCAGCCTTTGAATGAAGAGTACAGAGCACTGTTTCCTTGTCAAAAATACTTGTGCAGAATCAGAAGTGCTGGCATATACCTGTCAAAGGGGCAAGATAAAGCAGCATTTCTGTTATCATCTGTGAGATAAACAAGAATTATCATGTTTGGGTTTTTTTTATTTCTTTATAAGCTGTGATTTAATTGACTTATTGGACTTAAGGGAGAGTTGGACCTGTACATTGCATCTTGATGTTTTGGTTTGCTTTCACTCTAAGCCAGTTGACATAACATTTCTTTATATTTGTGTAACACCTACAGTTCTACCTCTCTTGAAGAAAATGTATGGGATATCTATGCATGAGAACTGTATATTATAACAGCTAAAAGCCATGATAAAGAATACAAACTCACTTGTTCTCATCAAGCTATAAGATAGCATCAGCACAAAATGAAACAAGAGGCTATCCAACCTATTGCCAGGAGAAAATGTAGATTAAGTACAAATAAACACAAAGTACAAATGAAAGATGTGAATAGGCTTATATAATGAAAAAGAGGGAGACCAACAAGCTTCTTTACTGTTTAGTGCCATACTCCAAAGACAAATATTACAGCTAAGTTTTAAAGGAACAAAAAGTCATGCTTTTATTCTGTATTTTTTCCTGAATAAATAGCAAAGCCATGGAACAATTTCCTTAACTGAATGCACAGAATAAAAGCTACAGCTAAAATAACCAAACCACTATTAGTGTGATCATAGTTTTGATGATGTAATCATAATTTATTTTCTTACTCTAAGACTATCATGATCCACCGTTGTGGAGGAAAACCACACCAGAAGTGAATTATACTCACTGCTATTAATTTGGGGATTCACTCCATATACTGTGTCAGAATGCTGATGCCTGTCTGATGCCTGCTCTGAGAACTTCCAGTGAACATATCTCTTTAGAGCAAACAGCAAAATGAAGTTAGGAGTCAATCACTCCTAAATCTCTTGTATTTATATATAAAGCTGGGTATGTACACTTCTAGAAAGAACAAAGGAATGAAATCTCTCTCTGTTAATGGTGTTTCTTTCCATTTGGAAAAAGGAAATATTCTCCTCAATATTCTGGATACTTTGTAATATGCACTTTTGCACTATTTCCTTCTTCTGGTCCTAAATGAGGATGCTCATTTCCAAAACCTTTAAAGCATAGACAAGTTTGATTATGACTTCTAAAATCGGATTTAGGTAAGGAAGTCCAATTTATACAAGCTTGGAGAGGTTTTGTTAATATCAAGTATATCTGAATATGCCTGTCTTTGTACCTTTGCAAGATTTCACATTGCCTAATATAATGTTCGTCATGGTTTTAATTTTTCCTCCAAATGGATCTCTTTTATGTCTGCTATTTACCATCCTTGCCAGAGTCATTGAGCACAAGAAATACAGTATCTACAAGATGCAGAAACTGCTTTCTTCCTTGCACTCATGTAATATGTAATGGATGGTTTTAAGAAAGGATCTTTACTCTGTGCTTTACCTATTCATGTGTAGGATTTTGATTTCATTTGAAATGAAAGGCATAAACCTCAGGTCTGAAAACTAATAGAATTTCTGCATTTACCTGCTGATCCATAGCCTTTAGGTTAGATTGTGTGTCAGCCAGCAGTCGGCTTGTTGAACGAAGCAATACTTTAAAACTAAAATGAAAAGATTTCTGTTATATGTAGCCTGACACCAGATATGAAGGCAGATTTCTGCTGGCTTATTATTGGAAATATTTTCCAGTGTGTCTGATAAGTGACACCGAACAAGCTGTAGGAAGTAGACCTAATCAGATAATGCTGACTTGCAGACCAGAAAAAAAGAGAAATGTATTTTCCTAAGTGCTGTGCCTTCACTTGACAAGACTGAGGACAAAATGGTTGGTGTAATGGCAAAAGGCACTGCAGCAAGCAGGGAGTAAACCTGCTGGTTCCTGGAGTGGCTGTTGTGTCTAATCCTTTTTTCTTGTGTACATTCATGGTCTATGTTATGGAAGGTTTACATCTAAGTGCTTGAGTGCATTGGCACTCTGGAGATGGGCATGTAAAAAGGACTGGGAGAACATCAGACTGGATCAGCTCTTCATTTTTCAGTGAGTCTAGGTTTTTTTTTTGGAACTTAAGAGGAATTCAAAATAGAGTTATGAGAGGGTCCCCCTGAAGAATTGAGTGCTGTGTTCTGCTCAGACTCTCAGTGCTGGACATCATTCCTGGAAATGCACTTGAACACTGAGGATATTCACAGGAGAAGCAAATTCTCAGTATGATTAAAGGACCTTCATGATGTTGCAGGATGGAGGACAAAGGAGGGTCTTGTAGTAATTCTTAGAAAGATTTCCCAAAGAACTGAAGCAAAAAAGTCCTTTGTTATTTCCATGCCTGCGTATGAAGTGGTCATTACTACAGTTTGATAGTTAACACAGAAAGATATTTAACACAACTTCAGATTTTTTTATGTCTTCAGATTGCGTGTAGTTAATAGATTATATCAAATGCAAACATAGTACCACATTAATATTGCATGACAAACGTGCATACTTTTATTTGTTGGCCGTAAGACATTTAAAAAAAAAAATTGTTGGAAGATCTTCTTTATTCTAAGAGGGTTTATTTAACAGCTCAGCTTTTGATTTTGTACCTTAAATGTCTCTGCTCAGGGAAAAAATGAATTTAATTGCATAAAACCTACTCTGCAATGGTTTTTCCAGGGAAAAGATTAAAGTTTTAAATGGATTTAGTATCCCTGTAAGTATATTCACGTGTCTGGACTGAACATGCCATCTGTGGCTTCTGCTTTATTTTTCTTACTGTAAATCTGGAATTCAAAATAACATTTATTTTGTGAGGCAAAAAATCAATAAATCATTTAAGTTGTCCCACACTTTGTATAACTAATTGTAATTAGTATAATGTCTTTGTTGGCAAGGGCTTATCAGGCACATACCATGAAGAGGCAAAGAAAAAGCTTTATAAGGAATGATGTTGTTTTGTAAAGCTAATTGTGACACTATCTCTGCTATTGTGTGTGATTGAACTCTTAATTTGTAATCTGGTATTCCTTCCAGCAGGGTAGCTCCTACTGTTACCTGAGGTTCTCTGTAATGTAACCATAGAACAGACTTTTGTCAGTTCTAGATTTTACAGTTTGGTACCAAAAGGATGGAGTCTAGACTTGAGTCAGCTAAATTGTGGCGAGTTGCAGTTTCTGGTTGTAATGAATTAGCTTGTTTTAATGTTTGTTACTCAAGTCTTGTAGATAAGAATTCAGTTAACTGTGATGTCCTCAATTTTGTCACTGGGGAGCAGCCACAGGCTCCTCCGATGGATCCTGTCATGTGTATGGCCTTCGAGGAGCTGCTTACCTGCAGAATTCTGTGGCAGAATAGCCAAGTTTTAACTAGGTGGTACTGGGAATCACTGAGAAGATGATCTTACTAAGAGCAATATAATGTAGAAGAGAAATCAGAGCATTTATTTATAAAGCAAAGGACCACTGTCCCACTTCATGAATGCATTTTAATAACTAGAGTTCACTGGAAGTATCATATTCCTGGTGCTAACTGAAGTCCTGACCATTCTTGATACCTAAGCATTAGCTTAGACTGACAGTGAGCTGGATAGATTATTAGTATGATGATTCTTGTGTTTACACAAGCTCAAAAAGCTGGATTGTGAAAGACTCGGAAAATTAACTAATTTGCTACTTCAGTTGATAGCAGAGAGGCCATAAAAATTCTGGTTTAGAGCATTTCACTGCCTTTCTAATAAGTATGGAGATTTTTCTCAAGGCTTCCACTTGTATTATTAACCTCTTACAGACTATTCAATGAATATTTGAAGAAAATACTCTGAAACTGTCCAGTGTTGAAGAAACTGTTCAGTGGGATAGAAGGAAATCTACTGTGACCCACAGTTCCTCTTCTTATGAACTTCTCTGTAGCAGTCTCCTGCTTTTCTGAAGTGTTTGCTGTATCTTGCTTTTTGTAAAGGCTGCCATCTGAGAGGAGAACTTGTGCCGTTCTTGCTCTGCCAAATACGTCTGCCTGCAATAAAGATGCTGCCTCCAATGTAAATATTTGAGCTAGTGGCTGCAGGCATGTGCTACATAAATGCAGTGACTTTGGGGGAACAGAAGGGAATGACAAAAGCTAATCCTGTGTGAGCTGAGGATTTGGGACCCTATATTTTAAGTGAGGTTTTAATTAAGCTTCAGCCTCTTCTGCCCACAATGTGCATGAGCGAAAGATGCCCATCAGAAAACCAGCTACTATGTAAGCCATGCAGTGGAGAGGTTAGAGGAAGTTTCCGTAGCTCAGCTGTGAGGTTTATTTCTTTTTTTCTTGATAGGTGGACAGAAGCGAGTTAATTAAGAAAGCAGTGAAAGACTTGATCCATTTGGATGGAATATAGATAGTAAGCAAGACCCTAATATTGATACTGAACCGTGATATGATACCTATACATGTGTGTGTGCTTCATTAAAATGCATGTCACAAAAAGGAAAAAAAAGAGAAAAGGAAAGAGAAGTATTTTGTTCCTTTTATACTTTAAGGAAAAGTTAATCTGGAGAAAGTTACAGTAGTAAAAGAGAAAGCAACATCTGTGTTAATTAGCAGTTCATCTTCAAAGCTTGACTGATGGGTTACATTATGGCCTCTTGCAATTGAATTAAAATTCAGACCCACGCAAGTTCTATTTTTACCTCATTTTCCATATCAGAATAATTTGTCTGGATTTAAGACTTCATTTTTGCTAAAAATATTGATGGTCTCTAATCTAAAATGAGCTTTTGCTTAGTGCAAGTAGACAGTGTAGAGAAGAGCTCTGTGGCTCTGGATGCAATTCCAGAGCACGTGGCTTTATGACGTGATGCGGTGTTAGGGATAAGGATATGTACGTTCTCCAAAGAATCTGTTTTTCTTGGGTATTTGACAGTTCAGCTCTTTGGTTCGGGAACTGTCATATGTGTACAGTGCCTTGCACAGTGAGGATTCACAGTGCTACTGTAACGTAAATAATCAGTTAATAATTTAGCAACAAATTAGATATTAATTTTAGAATACCTGCAAACACCCTTCTGAATACCACAGCTGGGGAGAGACGAGTTGATAGAGGAATGTGCACTGATGAAGGTTCAATCTGTAGAGTTTGAGTTCTCTTTTTCCAGTGAATATTATCTGTTCGGAAATAAAATTTACAGTTAATATTCTGGCCCTCCATAAGCTTTTTTTTTAGTATCGGTATCCATCCTGGTAAAAAGCAAAGTTCTCAGATAAATGTGAAATGTAGAGAGAACAATGTAACATTGCCTTCCCTTCCATGTCAATATCAAAGAGGTAGTGCTTGAACTACCACAATGACTGCAGCGTGTGGAAAATTTGAAAGGGTATCAGCTGATATAGATCAGTGTGGGTTCTGTCAGCTGAGTATCTCGTCCAGTGTTCTTCCCACTTAAATGAACAGAGTTAGGGTACAATCTCTTGCTAACTATTCTTTCATTTTCACCATAGCAGTAAAACAAAATATTTTATAAAAGCTTCTGCTCACATCCCAATGTCACAGACATATGATGTACACCTTTACAAAGTTGTATCATATTTTTGATTTAAACATAAAAAAGACCCATCCTAATAGAAAATGTTTTTATGAAAAATTTAAACTGCTTTCAGACAAGGTTAGATGAACTCTTTTCAGTATCTTGTATTGAGAAGGTAAAAGCTAATCAAGAAATTTTTTCTGTATTCACCTACAATACATTTCACTAAAATATGCAGCTAGGAGTAGTGAGTGCCCTTTGATACCAAAAGAAGAAGGTGGGAAAGCCTCCTTAATTAAATCTCTTCAGGGATCCTGGATTAACTGCAGCTCTGTTTAGTTTATATCCTCCCTGTAGAAAAATGTGCAGACCCAAGACAGCAAATATTGATTTAAATGTAGATGCAGGGAAAAGGCCCTGTAGTCTTTTTCTTCCACTTGGCACAGTTTTTAGTTTTGATTCAGTTTTGGTTACAAACGATGAAAATCTAAATCCTTCTCTACTCCCTTTCATGCTGTGTGAAAATATTGAACCAGCACTCAGCAAACTGGACGCAGCTACTGGTGAAGGGAAGAGCACATAAAGCTGCCCTACAGAGGACTGTGACACAAGCCCTGAAACCTGAGTCAGAGTTTCAGCTGTCACTCCCTTTGTCACAGCCACCAGGGACTGCAGTAAGTCTTTGGCCTAGCACAGTCCAGTAGAAAGTGCGGAACAGCGGGACAGGGGCACACCATGGGGCCACAACCAGGGAAATTTTGGCACTACCTCCCATTTGCTTCAACCACTGCAAGTCCAAGTAAATGTCCTGTGAAGCAAGTGCTCTGCTGGCATAGACCAGAAGAGTTGCATTTCCCAATAAACTCAGTCTCCCTAAGCATGGAGTGAATTTTACTCAGGTGATTTTTGAAGAGAAAAATGGCTGTATAAAGATGCCAACAGCTTAGCCCTCAAACTTAGCCCTTATGTGACTTTAGTTTTCCTTCATTCTAAACATACTTGCATTTTTGTAATGGGCAACATTTTTGGACATCTTGTCCTGATTTAAATATACATTTTCTCATTAACAAAATCCAAGTGCAAATGGAGATGAGTGGAGCCATGTGCTTCTTGCTGCACAGTGAAGCTCTAGCGGGTTGAGGTTGTTTGTGATTGTGCATAAACTGCTCAACTTCAGACCCCAGGGGACAAGTGCAACCCGGGCACTCACAAAAGGCATCTTCTACTAATAACTTGAGTGCATGCAATAGCATGGGCTGTGGCTCAGACCATGTGGCTCAGTCTGTACTTAAGAAAAGAAAATAAAGAACCTTGACTTAAGAGAAATAAGGAATCTCGACTCAGGAGAAATCAAGAGAATATGTATTTATAGAAACAGAAGGATTAGGGAAGAGAGTGGGGAAGGAAAGAAGATTGGAATTGGGATTTACTGTTCTGCAAACAGTTTGCGCCATGACCACAATTCGTACCTGAAGAGTCAGTGCAACCTGCGGAAGCCCAGTAGCTGTAAGAAATTTCACTACCAATTCATGCTCTCTACAGGGGATGCCATTCAGCTTGAAAAGATTAGCACAGGTTTGAGAATGCATGAGAATCGCCTTGAAATAATATATGTGTGCAATATATAGGCTGGAGGACAGAGTTTAAAATTACAATTCTTTAGTCTTGTTTCTCTTCTGTGTGCTTTGCAGCAAGCTGGACCTCTGTGATCACTCTTGATAAACAGGAATTCTGCTTTTCTTCTCCAAGCTCAGCAGCAGAGGCATCTGAAGGAGCCCTCTCTGCCTGGGTGAAATAACTTCCTTCTCTTGTTGCCTGAGTTCACAGCTGAACTGAGATGTATCAAAGTCAGGTCAAGGAATCAGAAATAAGGAAACTACAGAAGCCTGGACAGCAAAAGTCAATCTTCTTAGGCTGCTGCCTTTTTCCCCCCGCCTTTGTTTCAGGTTTCCATGACTGTATTGAATAGACCAAAGAAAGGAAGAAAATAAATTCTTTTAAATGTACATAACACAAATATTGGAAATATATCCATAAATTAAATATCCAAGCAGATCCCTGAGGTATTTCAGTACTTGTAGTAGCAGATTAGTCCTTATTTCTAATGTTGGTTTTGCCTGTTTTGCCCAAAATCATAAATAGTAAGTCAAATAGTTTTGGTGGTTTTTTTAATTAGATGCAGTTTAATACAAAACCATCATTTCTCTGCTCCCTTTTGTGATCATTCAGACGTGTCCCTCCTCTCTTTTTTTCAGTGCCATTTTGAAAAGGGATTTATTAATTGTTACCTCTCTTTTTAAATCAGATTGTGGGGAGAGATTCTCATGGGCTGGTTTGTGACCTAGGAGTAGCCTTTACTGTGGGTTTGTAGCGAACTCGACTGAAATGGACTCTTGTCCCTGTGTTCTTTGGGTGCAGTATTAATATAAACAGAAAGCCAGTATTTCTGGAGATGAATTGAAAAGTATGCCACCCAGCTGCAGTTTATTTTCAGGATTCACAGTAAGGATGATCTACCAGGAGTTTGGGCTGGCAGGAGTGCATCACTTCTCCATACCCCGGTACATCTTGCTGGGCACAGTCACTGCCTGAATCTGGAATGTGGTCTGTGCTGTTCATAATGCATTCACTTGTTTAAGCTTTGTATAAAACTATACGGGATGGATAATAAAACATCTGTCCATGTAAAAACGTTTCACTTTTCAGAATGACCTGAAACACAATGTGTGAGGCAGACTGCTCACTGCTGGAGGGACACGGCTGTTTTATTATTAGATGTCCTGCACCATTATGGAATGCAATGGAAGCACGTGCGTACACACACACACAAAAGAATGAATAATTATGATAAATGGCTGCCTAACAGGTATCTTTATAATGCAGAACTAGCAACCATTTTTACCAGGTGAAATCAAATCTCTGTGCTCATGTCTTCTTTGCTCTTCTTGTGCTATTTTTTCTGCAGAAAGTATGTAATGAAATAATTAGCAACAAAGCACCGTGTCTTAGAGAAAACAAGAATAAATCCAGGCTAGGGCTGATATTCTTCAAGATTTAGAGTCTTGTCCTTCTCCTGTACCAAATGTACTTCCTTTTCTCCTCTCTGGCAGCTCTCTGGCAAGAGACGTGTGTGTGCTCCTCAAGGGAGAGGTGAGAGCCTTGCTGTTCTCTCAGTGGTGGGTGCATTTTTCTGTCAACTCATTCCAATCTGTCATTTACAAATCTACATCTGATGTGAAGAGGAAGGCGTAGACCAAAACCATGGCTTGAGGAATGTGGGTGTTTAATTTGGCAAAGCAGCAGAGTTTTTCAGCAGCTGTACTCAGAGATGCTTCCTCAGGGGGAAAAAAAAAAAAAAGAAAGAGAAGCCTCAGTCAACGTAAGTACAATGGTAGCAATAATTTGGTTAGTATAGAATTGCATAATGGATCACCAGTATGCACTGGCAGATAGATTTCCCATATTTTTATTTGTAAAGAAATATACCATGATTCAACAATGCGAAAACGCAGAGAAACTCGGGGAGAAGAAGAGCTGGTTGTCTTGAACAAGGGAGTGCAGAGGGGACATGTACCTTCCACCCTGGAACTGTCACAGATGAGGCTGACACAGGGCACATGACAGAGTGCCAGGCAAAACCGGAGTACCCTGACCCCCTCCCAGAGGATTAATGGTCTCTTGATGCACCACAGATACCAATAAGTACCAGAGACAATCGTACCGGAACACAGTCTAAGTTAATCCTGGCATAGTTTTGAAAATATTTCTGTTAATTTTGAATCATTTTTAAAAAACCTTTTTGTTGGCAAGGCATTTCACGTTATAAAGCCTCTACTCTTTGGATTATAGGTCTCTTTGTTTAGACCAATACTCTTATTTATACTTATTTATTAATCAAGAGGCCTGACAAGCTGCTGTAAATAAAGCAGCTGCTGATTCAGTAGTTTGGTAGGAGATTCATCAGAGGATTAGATTCTATAAACAGCCTTTATGAAAAGAAATATTTTTTGTCAATTAAATGGCCTGGAGAATTTTGTCATCTCAATCTGTCATTGTTGAATTTTACTGCAATATTTTGAAATTAAGTCAAAAAGGAAAAGTGTCTATCTAATGCTTTTGGCAAGCTCTCTGTTAATTAATAGCTTTTTGAAATACTATATTTCCCCGCTTTTTATCTTAATTAACACTCTTAATTGACCTTCCGTGATCTCTAGTTTCTCCCAAAAGAATTTAAAAATAGGCTTCTAAGTTCTTTTCTGCGATCAGATTGACATGCAATTGCTTGTCTACACATCTTCTCTCACAAACGTTTTTTTTCATTTCTATTTTTTACCACTGAAGTCCCCACTGGAAATTACAGTCCATTGAACCATAGAGCTAAAATTGATTGTGCACATAAAAAATCCTGGAACAATTGAATGAAGAAAAGAACTTCCTGGAATTCTGTGGTAAAATCAGAACTCAAGTGACAACAAAACTTTTTACCTGATTTGAACTCACCTGCCCTGGATCACTAAGGAAATATTTTATGTTCCTCCATTTGATCCTGATGGCAGAAAGAACTAGCTTTTCCTTCATTTAGCCTACGTGAAAGCATGGTTATAGATGTCAAAGAAGATGAATTTCAGTTGCCAGCATTTTTAGGGTGTATTCTCTATTCCATCTTCTTTATATCAATTCCTTATTCTTTTTGTGAAACAGTGGAAAGTTAAAGCTAAAGAGCCCTAATTACTTTTATTTTAAATTAATTTTTAATTAAAGCTTTATATATCACATATTACAATTCTAGGGATCCTAAAAGTGCCTTTTACCATTTTCTTCTAAAATATAGACTGCAAGTCTCTTTTGTAACATGTTGTGAGAAACTGTGGTCAGTTCTTTCTGCTGGAGTTTATGGAAGGCATTACTAAAGATGCAAATTCTATGTTTTGAGACTTGAAACTTCCAAGTAACTATTAATCTTGGAGCTTAATTTTATATTCTGTGATTAAATAATGACATTTTAAGCACTTAAACCTTCACTAAGAGCAAGATAAGCAAGCATATACTTCGTTTCAAGCATTTTAACTAAGTTGATTCCACTGGTCTTTTCATGTCTTAAATGTTAAGCATATGCCTATGTACTTTTCTGAAATGGTGGGTGGTATTTAGCTGAGTGAATTACAACCAGTAACTAACATTTCTTTAAGAATCCCTAATAAAGTAGGATGTATGCAAAATAAGCTTTCATTTTTAAGATAAACAAAGTAACTTTTTGGGAGCATTGCCTTTTTATTGCTGCATTCAGCTGTAAATCATGTCTTGAAAGCAAAGCCATCTTCTAAAAAGTGTTTTTTGAAAAATAGTGCATTATTTTCTCCTGAGCTGTTGAGACAATTTCCTGTCTAGACCTGGTACCCCATTAATTTTAGACTATTAAAAAAAAAAGTCGCTCTGAGCCATAGGAAACAATTTTGAGATTATTGCACACACATATATCACAATAGATCTGCCTGCTGTAGTTCTACAGATGATGTTTAACAATCTTCTGTTTACCCTATTTTGGGATAAATATCTTCATTCTCCCAGATTTGTGCAGTAACATAACCTTATGCTATAGCCTTATCCTCCTATAAATGGAGGATTTTTTTTCTTTCCAATGTGTAAAATTTGAAATTTGAGTGCAATTACAGTAAAAAGAGAAACTCTTTTTCTAATGAGTCTCAAAAACCCCTGACCAAGAAACATGTAAAACTCTCCTGTAGAGAGGGAAATTGAGTGCACAGTGTTAGCATAATAGCAAGGGCTGAGACATTGCTTTGCACTACAGTTTTATGGGATGATGTTTTAAAAGGTATTTGGAGATTTATGGCTTTTTAGAGACAGTTAAAATTGTTTTCACATTTCTAATACTGCTTTCATTAGAATTTTGAAAGTATGTTTATGGTATCAGATTGAATTCTGAGGTGTTACCAAATCATCCAGAATCCCCACGGCCTAAGTATATTCCCTTGTATCCCCATGTATCTTCAGAGGAAAAAACAGGATGAATGTAAGTGCTTTGGTTTAAAGTATATAATCTCTATTCTGTCATGTACTTCATCTCCCAGGGAAGATACCTGGGAACTCACTCTGCTGTTTTTATTTATCCTGCCAGTGCAGTATATAGATGAGAGGACTAAGGTCCAATGGTGTTAAAACAAGACATGAAATATTGATTAATTCTTTTTTAAAATTCCTTTTTCCTCCTGAGTATAGCAAATTTCAGATGCTGCTGTCAATACAGTGCTCTCCAATAAACCTCCATTATCGGAAGGGTCCTGATCTTCATCGTGTTCTTATAAATGGTTATTATGATTCTAAAATGCTTTGAAAGCTCAAGGTGTTTTCCTGGTGCAAGTGCTGAAAGCAAGTTAGAAACAATGCAGCGTTTTATCATGGCAGAATGTTATTCTGAAATAACATGAATCGGATTGGGAATTCTCCCTGCTAGACAGTAGCAGAACATTCTGGTTGAAGAGATGAAGATCCTGATGGGGCAGATAAACAGATGTACAGTTTCATGGCTATAAAGGTGTCAAAAAAAAGAAGCACAATTACAGTTGGTATCCACCTAATGAAACGTGGGCATTTGACACCCTGCCTTTGGTTCCCACTTGTCCTTCTTCAGTTTTAGTTAACCCTTTATTTATTATTTCCAGTATGGTCCTTTACAAAAGCAGCTAAACAGATACTTAGCTGTTTCCCCAAGGAAAAGGACATTCCAGGAAAGGTAGGGATAGAAGTTTACACCAGCTCACCCATGAAGGATGACAGACATGGGCAAGGAAGAGAATATTTACCTACTTTCAGTGTTCTTGGATTCAGCTCTGGGAGTTGAGATAATTGTTTTTCACTAAAAAAAATCAAAGGTTTATTTGAACTGGAGTGTACTGGAGTTTCTTTAGGAATGTAAAGCTCTTGGAGCTTTTCTTCTATCGATAATAAAAGGTATTAATCAGAGAAGGAATTTGAATCTCAGACCTGTATGTGCCAAGTAATTGTCATGATAAAGGTTGTACAACTACTTTTTCACCCATTGTCTTAAATAGTATTTAATTCAACTTGAGCAAGGAAGTAACACAGAATCTGTGCCAAAAGTCACTGATTGGTATATTTATGCAGGAGGAGAGAGGCAGGAGACCTTAGTATATTCTTGCTCTGAACCAGCAAGAAACACCTGAGATTGATTCTTCGGTCTCACAGGGAAGTTGGGGCTTATAGGCTGGATAAGTTGCTATAGGAGTTTTTTTCCACATGAAAGTTTTATTCCTACCCCAGGATGAAAATGTTTTCAGAAGATTTTTTTGGTGGCAATAACTGATTTGCACATAGGCTTACTTGGGAGTTCTTTTACAGCAAAACTTAATTGCATGCAAACCTTACGCTGCTTTAACTTAGGATGGAGAACAGACTGCTCCCTGCCATACACAAAAGCTAAGAGCTAACAGGTGTGTCAGAAAGCTCATATATCCCCTCCTCTCACTCACACCCAGCTCTATTAAGGTGCTCTCTTGAGCTGGTTTTATGAGTTTTGTGGTATCTTTCTTTGGAAACTGAGCATTTTAAAAATAATTTTAAGATAATTATTTTCACCGATTTCAAGCTGAAAGCAATACATGCCCAAAGCTGGACTTCAACCAGTTTGTAAGCAGCAAGGGCTGAGTGTGTTCTCACTACTCATGAGATTTGAAAGCAATGAGTTTTGCATGCCCAGGTTATCTGGGTAACTGTTGACTCCTGGTCCCCCACTGGTAACATTTGTGTGAGCAGAGCAAACAGGATTTGGTTTGTGGTTAACAATGCATGTGTTTGCTCAGGTAGGCAGTCTTTGAGCCAAATCCTTACATAGGTAATTTTTCTCACTTGTGCAGGTAGTACTTTTGGTCTGATTTAACATATCTAGTCATTTGAGCAAAGACTGTCAATCTTGGCACTATTCTCTTGTGGTTTTGTGTCTGCTATATTGTCTCAAAGAGTGATAACACAAAATTATGTAAAGGGATGCGCACAGAGTTTTGGTTTTGAGAACCTTATATTAGATGATTTTGTACCAAAATATCCTTGGAAGTTTCATTACTGTGTGAATTTTCAGGTTGAGGCTAGCCTACTGCAGATTAAGATTTTGCTTGCAGAATAGGAGGGTGCCTACTCACATGCATACACCACAAATTCAAAGTACTTCGTATTTTGGTAAACTTTAACTCATTTTACAAACTCCACTAATTGCCGTCTTTCAGATGTGAAAATAAATTATTTTCTGTCTTACGGATGCATTGTTTGACTTCAGATATTTAACATGGTGGTTTTTTTCTGTGGACAATAGCTGGAGGCCCCAAGCTGGGAAGAATGAGAGCATATCTATAAATAATTCAAAGTAATTGTATGGTTTTGACAGATTGTCAAGCTGCTTAATGCCTTTTGTCCCAAGCAATAGATTGTATTTCTTTGATAAAGTGTTGATAATTTCTCACTGCAATTTGTTTTGTGTATGTTGTATTTTTACAGAGTCCAGTCAGGTTCATATCTCAGCACGGGTTGGTTTACCTTAATTTTGGCTATGGATGCCTGCTATGGAATTCACGTCTATGGGATGATAAATGACACCTACTGCAAGTAAGATCAAAGAAAATTATTTTCATGCATCTACAATTCTGATGTCTTGTCAAAATTTCACAATTGATTTTAATATCATAAATCCAAAAAATGAATCAGGCAGTCATTTCCCAGTGTTTTGCATTGATGTGACACTATTGTCAGCATATTCACCCCTGATATGGCATTTGCTGTTGATAAAATAAAAACATTTACAAAATGTAACATCAGATGTCATAAGGAACTATTTTTAATCAAAGATCTTTTGCAGTTTCTGAATTAACTGGAAACAAAGTATGCTCATTCTCTTTTGATAAAATGTACTTGGCTTCCACTGCTAAAACAAATCTATAGAGGAAAAAACTAATATATTATTTTCTGAATACCAAATACACTTGCAAGTGAAATAAACTGATTAGCCCAGGATAGTTACCTGAAATTACATTTCACCACCCCTGAGCAACCTACTTGAACTTTCTAGGTTATATATGGCTTGTTTTGAGTAGTAGAGGTTTCTAATTAGATAATAAAACAAGTCCTCTGAGCTTTATCACCATAAACTAACATAAATTCCAACCAACTACTGTTGGTGACCTTACAGTGACAGTGGATTAATCCTATTGTCAGAAGTATAACTCTAAACACAATTTTTAAAAGTCCAAGTTAAATACTTTAATCTACTGTGTATGGTAGAAAAATATAAAATGAAACTACTCATTCATTCAGAAAAGCAGGAAATGTCATGAACAATGTATGATACTATTCCATACACATCTACTGTATCTAAGCTGGTTCAAGTCCTGCATGTAACCAGTCCAGTGGGTCATGAGCTCCTAAAGTCAAATCTTTGTGCAGATTCTCACTCCACATTCTGTGTCACTTCAGTGTGAGACTCATCCCTGGCAGAACCTAAAAAACCTCACAAACAGAATTTGAGTCACAGCTGTTTAATTAGGATATCTTAACATTAGAGGCTGACTTTTTATAACTTGCAGATCTCACTGATTGAGTCATCCAGATGGAATGAACAGAATGAACATATGTTGTTCTTTGTTTATGAAAACACACAGTAGGCACCCTGAGATGAGGGGTGACAGGACTAAGGTTGTCCTCAGAGAGCTCAGCCAAGCTGGCATTGCACAGCCCTGATGTAAAACCAGTCAACAGCATGATAACACTGTTGGCAGCAGAGAAGGATGGGTTTCCTTAAAGCTGATATTCTGACTGCATTACCTACTTATATTGGGTATTACTCTTACAACTGCCTTGTTCAGCCAGTTCAAGAACCAGTTTCAACAGCTGGGACCATCCAGTGAGAAGACTTTGCTTAGGGAGGGAGGCTTGTGAGCTGAATTATCACAGGTTAAACAAAATGTGCAGTGCCTGTAAGAGCCAGCCCATCAGCTTCTTACTGACTGATGAGGTCAGTGTATGCTGAGAGATACACTGAGCTTCTTCTTCCTTAGGAAAATTCCTAGAAATCACGATGTAGTGAAAGCCCTTATACAGTTTAGCAAGGGAGTTCAAGTGCTGACACATGGAAAGCATTTCAGATCATTCACAGAATTGTTTAGGTTGGAAAAGACCTTTAAGAGCGTAGAGTTCAATCGTTAACCCAGCACTGCCAAGTCTGCACTAAACCATGTCCCAAGTGCCACATTTGCACATCTTTTAGATACATCCAGGGATGGTGAGTCAACCCCTTCCCTGGGCAACCTGTTCCAGTGCTTGACAACCCTTTTGGTTAACTAATTTTCCCAGCTATCCAATCTGAACCTACCATGGTGCACCTTGAGGCAATTTCCTCATGTTCTATCACTTGTTACTTGGGAGAAGAGACCGTCCTCCTCTTTACAACGCCCTTTCAAGCAGTTGTAAAGAGTGATAAGGTCCCTCCTAAGCCTCCTTTTCTCCAGGCTGAACACCCCCAGCTCCCTCAGCCATTCCTCATGGGACTTGTGCTCCAGACCATTCACTGGCTCTGTTGCCCTTCTCTAGACTCATTCCAGCACCTCAATGTCTGTCTTGTGTCTGAGGCACAAAACTGAACACAGGATTCGAGGTGTGGCCTCACCACTGTCGAGTACAGGACACAATGACTGCTCTGCTGCTGCTGACCACACTGTTGCTGATCCAAGCCAAGATGCTTGTATCCTGTATCCAGGTACATTATATATTTATGTCTTTCTTGAAAATAGTACTTAAGTATATCTTTTTTTTCCTTAGGTCAGAAGACTTTCGTAAAGTTCCCTACCACTATTACGAGCCAGGAAGAGATGAGTGTGAGGAATACTTTCTCCATGAAAATGCTCCATATGGAGGCCATAGGTTTATCACAGAAAAGAAAGTATTTGCTAAATGGGCCAAGAAGCAGACAATAATATTTACACATCCCAACTGGACGGTGTCTTGATACTGGTTTACTTAACTCTCCCTTAACAGCGTATTACAAAAATGTCTCAGTTTACAATAGTTTTGCTTACATCTGGCTGGCCTTTCTCAGCCTAGGTAACACTAAACTAAAAACCAGAAGACAAAGAAGGTGGTGGTTCAGCTGTTAAGCAAAATTAATCATCTGTGGAAGGCAGACACATAGTTTGTTATTTCTTAGGGTATTAATCCACACTATGCACTTTAACTGGATTTTACTTCAAGATAGGAGCAGTTAAAGACAGATGAGATTTCCTGTATATACAGGTGCACACAGAGAACATGGTGGTCCTTTGAAAATTGTCCATCATCTCAGATATTTAAAGTTATTATTTGCAGCTCATTTGCTGTACTGAAACACTGTTTCCATTTGTGGTATCAGTAGAAATTTTTGACAAGAGAAATGTCAGGAAAAATACAGACCAAGGTCCACAAGTGAGTAAATTTTAAAAAACACCTGAATATGTTGATACACAATATATTGTGAGCACTTGCATATGTGGTAAAATTAGAGATGAGCTAAGCATGGTTCTTGAACTGCACCCAACTCTTGAATGAGAAGGTATTACCTACTCAAGACTCCTGATTAATTTATAACTTCTGAAATGCAGCTTCCTTCTGCCCTGGTCAGGCTGCACCATCTGGGACGATGTAGTTTGTACTCTTTGAAGCTGTTGTCCCACAGTTCAGCTCCAGCAGAATGGCGCTTGGCAAAGATTGTGTTTTGCAGCCCATGATGAACCTTTGGCTGTTGTACCAAGCCTGCTGTCAGTACCCAAGCTGGTGAGTGTGAAGTTGTCTCATGAATATCTCCATTTACTCCAGTTGTGCCTTTGACTTGCTCCAACATCCAAATAACAGTATTTTGACAGTATTTCCCATGCAGCCATCATAATTTATTTTAGATCTCCAGTTTCTCCATCTTTAAAAACAAGGATAGTGTCTATCTACCTCACAAGGGTGTTGTGAGGACTAATTTAATTTAATTTAAAGCACTTTCCTGATGAAGAATGCTACAGATCATTTATTCTTAACACAAAAACAATGGTACCTGTCATTTATATGTCTGTTGGGTATTTGAAGAAAGTGACAGTGTGTCTGGATCTGACAGCAAATTGTTCTGTGCATCCGCTTTCCTACTGAGGATAATTTGTAATACTGAGTTCTATCAGCTTGCATTGCTTCAGATGAAGCTGAAAGAACTCCCCATCTCACAGTATTATCTGCACATTAAAATGCAGTTCAAGAATCTTAAAATATACTCACCTCTAGTTTAAATATGTATTTCCAAGCTTACTGTCATGGGAAGTTTTCAGCTACAGCGGACTCATTTGTAATATGACCATAATTCAACTACACATGTGAGTTTTATTTAAACTGTATTTAAACTAATGCTTTAAGTTTAGAATGTGTCCTATGAATATTTTAACATCTGGAATGTCAGATTCAACACTGTAATAGCCAATACTGTGAACACTTGAAGAAATTATGTGTGGAACATGTCACACAGGGTTTACTCACACTACTTAAACATTAAGCAACAGGAAACTTTGTATGCTTTTGTAAATCAAGAAAAGGGGAAAGAAAAAAGCTATTTTTACATGTAAGTATTTGTATACTGATTATTTCCTATTGTATATTTGTATATATAAATCTATATTTTATATGTTCCTTGCATATATATTCTCTCATCAACAGCTCCAAATCTTAGAATGGGGAGGAAATCTCTTCACCAGTATTCCTCCTCCTGATCACTCGTTTCTTGTTCCTGTTGGTGGGTGATTCCAGGGTATCATCTTTGTTGCCCCTTCTATTTTCTACTGTAAATGCAGCTCTCTGATTTTATTTTTTAGTACAGCTCAGCTTTCACTGCTTACTTTAGTAATCTGAGTATTCATTCTGGTTGTCAGGCAAAGGCTGGGGCCATGCTTATGATCTTGGATAAACATCTATATTCAAATACAAGCTTTGTCCCAGACTTCTTGCATGACTTTATGTCTCATGTTCCTCTTTGGAAAAGGAGAACAATAGTATTTTCCTACTCCCTTTCTTGACTGACTTTCTTGAAAGCTGTTGAGATGAATATTCCTATTTTCAACTTATTTGTATAATTCTTTGAAGAAGAGGTGCCCAAAGTGTCTGAAAACTATAGGCAATACTGTGATATACAAGTAATTAAAAATGCTGTTTCTTGTCCCTGAAGTTTAAAATCAGTTGTAGGCTGATACAACGTGAGATGAAATCAAAAGAGGGGGAAAAGGGTCATGGTTGGATGAAGAGCTATAGTAGCAAAACCAGATTTATCACCGTATGCATCTTTTCAGTTCAGATGCGTGGCTGGATATATGGAAAGCTTATAAAAAACTGTAACAGGGGTTTGAAAAATGCAGGACATGCAGAATTAGGGAGAATGTTCCACATGTATTGTAGAGGGCAGCCTGGGAAATCCTATCATTCCCTTGAGGGAATAGGAACTGAAAAGGAGAACATCAGCCAATTGAACTGGTATTTAGAATGTTTCTGGGTTAATAGAAAACTGCTATGGAAGTGCTGCACGTGGACATTGTTTGGGCTGGACAGACTTATGTGGAAGTGTCCTCATGAAGCAGAGTGTTTCTCCTCCCAGTGTTTCTCCCCAGTGAGCAGAAGGATTCTGCCGGAGTTGTGTTCACCTGCAAGGTGGTTTTTAAGCCTGAGAAAGTTTTTAAGATAACAAATACTTGCCAATTTGCCATAAATGTGTTGTAAAATATGTGCTTCATTCTGAAGCTCGTTGAAGAGTGCTTGCATGCTGCATGAAACAATATCACAAAGGATAGCTAAGAAAAATACAATTCTCAGAACGTCTATATGTACACAAAATTGAGAAAGCAATTAGAGTTCAGTTGTCACAGAGCAAAGTAAAAGTGTTGCTCTCTGCCTGGATTTACACTAAGAGCAGATCCACTTTAGAAACATTGCAGCAGGCTTCATTCATACTAGAGAAAATGAACATCAGTTCCCTTATTTAATGAGCCTGTCTTTAGCATAAGTTAAATGCATATTTACATGATTTTTATTTTATGAGTAAGGAACTGTGACCACTGTGTTAAAGATGATTCTACAAAGACATTACTTGGTTGAAATCTGTTAAAAATCAGCTGTGGTACTAAAGAAAGAATGTAGTACTTGGATGTGTATAAGGGGCCTTGGTGGTTCACCTTCTGAGACCAGTTAAGACATCAGCTGAGAATCAATTATTAATTCTTTAAGATAAAACCTGCTACAGTTTACCTGAATGTAATCATACCCTAATTGCTTATTCATTCAAGCAGTCCTATTTTAATCAACTACTCATGTGTATAAAACAAGCAGGGAGTTTACCTGAGGTTTTCAAAATGTATTTTCACATTGAGGCTGATAGAGAAATGCTCAAAAATAGTTTGGCCTTTTTTTTGCCATCAGTGAGCTAAGTAGTCACTGAAAGCTTCTTTTAAAATTAGGGGGATTTAATAAACTTGTTGAAAAAAAACAGGGGGAAAGGCATCAATGGCTTGGTTTTAATAAACATTTAAATTTTAATATACCTTGTATTTTATGTTGCATTACCTTCTGACTTTTTTTCAAAGTAGAAAGTTTTAAATAGGAGCAGAAATTTTCATTAAAAATATCTTTTTGACTGGTTAATTACTATTCATGGATAATTGACTGAATAAAATTTAAAAGTGTTGTTTTTTCTCTCCAAACTGACACAACAGATATGATCCCAACCTTTTCATCCCCATTAGATGTCCAGATCACATCCTTCTGCTTATACCAAGGCCTCTTCTCAGAAAGAGAAAAATTAGTCTATATATCCAGCCAAATTCCCTTTCCATCTGGGCTGGGAGGCTCCATCTGCAGACTGCTCCTATCAGTTACATCAGTAAATGGGAAGAACGGATGGAGAGCTCTACTTAGGAGCAGATGGTGTTCCAACTTCTAAAAATTGCCCCTAAAGTGCTTTAGGCAAGGAGTACCCATTGATCTCTCCTGGAAATACTTTACTAAAGAATTCAGTTTCTTCAAATGCCTTTAACTCCTGTGTAGAATAATTGTCCTACTCTCTCTAGTAGGTATTATCAGCAATGGGAAAGCATGCCCTTCACAGGAAAAAATAGAGGCAAATCCTGTGTTGTTAAATATTTCCACATAAACAACACCAGGGATGAAGAAGTGCCTGACACAAATTATCTGAACACTCACTGATTTAGGAATCTCTGAGGACTCACTTCAAAACTAATAGAAGAGGCTTTGGCAAGTTTATGAATAGAGCACCTACCCCAGTAAAATCTTTGCACTCCTGGGTGCTAAGGTGAGCAGTGTTTTGGCTGGGAAGTACCATGTGCACATAATGCTTTGCAGAATTAACAAAGAGAAGCCCATCCAACTCTTGGTGGGCTGATGCTGATGGTCTTTCATTATTCACCTGCTTGTGGGCTGGACTGAAGTAGGACCCCACACAAAGATAGCTGGCAGCAGAGCACAGATGGTCAAACAGAAGACATGTCTGGGTAAGCAAGAATTAAATAAGTAATTACTTATGAATTATAACTGGATGATGCCCTTAGTAAGCAGAAAATCAGAAGCACTTTACATATTGATGCTTATAATTTGCTGTCTTTTTTTCTGCATGTACGTCAGAAATAGTGTGTCTTTAGTTGTGCTCAAGCAAGCCTGGGGTTTGCTCATGATGAACCACAAGAGTGAACCTCTGTGTTAGTATCACACAGGAGCTGTCTGTGGGCATTGTGATGTACTGTGAACAACAGTCATGTATTTACTAAAAAAAGTCCTGTTTTTCCTGACTATATTTAGTTCCTTTGGGGAGGAAATGTTTTATTTTCAACAGATGTGTCCTATTCTGTTCCTTCTTTCCTGAGAGGATGCACAGAAATGGAACTTAACCAGAGAGGAATGAAGCCAGCCATCAGATTCATATGTATTTTTCTGGGTATTGCTGTGATGTATGTAGCTAAAGTCACAGGGAAAGGGAAGTAAACCTTGTATAGCATAATCTACAGAAGTCTTGTGTGTCTGTTCTGGATTAGAGTCTCCTAGGCAAACCCTCTAAAAGGGGTTGAAGGAGAAAGAGAACATCTCTCTCCATTGAAGGACAGGACTTCTTTGGAAGCCATAATAATGTGTTTGGCACATCCACGCCTGCTCCCCCAGCTTTTGTAGGTCCCCACCCAGCTGCACCTTTGGGCCCTTTCCAGCCCCATTGGAGAAGAATTCTCCATCTGACTGATGTAGCCTGTGATCCACACAAAGCCTGCCCATCCTCCCCTTCTGTGGATCAGGAAAGTGCTGAATCTGCCCTGGGGGTGCAGAGTGTCAGAGCAGGGACACACTTTCCAGTCAGCAGCATGATTTGCTTGGGGCACAGTCTCACCTCAGGTGCTGAACTCAGTTTCTTTGAATATGATAGGAAAGCTATCACTGGGTTTTGTTACTGTTTGTATGATTAACTCACAGAAAGTCACTATTTTATGGGTATCTTAAACAGCTGATTTAATGTCTTTTTTTGGATTGCTTTTGCTGTTTCTGGGAATTCCTCAAAATAGGCAGTAATCAGCATCTGTCACTGCTGTTCTAATTTACTGGCCATAAAGAGAGTGTAAACTTGAACTAGTGCATGTTCTTACCATGTATTATGCATGATAACATGTTACACATTTTATTCTCCACTATACTTAGTAATGTAAGTTTTGTGTAAACTTAGTTCAAGCAGCAGAAGTAGAACTTTTTCTTTCTCTCATATCATATGTTGCCCAGAGCACTTTGCTGGAGCTCTGTAAATGCCATTAGCAGCTGGCAGCAAATAAACTGTTGAAACCAGTCAGGAAGTAACTACCAAATTTGACATTTTTCACTGAAATATCAGAAATAGTTCAGCTTGCTTTTGTGAACCTACTTTGGCACTCACAATCACAATTCTGTGTTCTGCTCTAAGGAAATCTCACATTCCGAGTGTAATTCGGGAATGACTTTTTTGACACAGATGTTGTTAAGAGGTTAGGAGGGCAATGATTCCAAAGTTTTTATATTTTTGGAAGTATCTTTTTAATGGGAATTGAACATGTAGAAGATTGACTAAGATACTTGTAGAGTTTTTCATACTGTTGCTACTGAAAATAGTATTTCTGAAGATGGCCAAAGGAAAAACAGTGTGCCCACTGCTCTTCTGGCTGATCACCTGTGCCCTCCTCCTACACAGACACACTCACACGTCTGCAAACACAGTGAGTGTCTGTAGGGAAGGTCCTTTTTTTATCGGGTAGGGGCAAGTAAGAACAACTGAGACTAATCTACATGGTAAATACAGCTTATAGTACTTGTTGATTAATGTTTATTCTGTGTATTTCCAAAGTCTGTGTCTGTGTTAGCAAAGAATTAGCTTAGCTGGATAGGACTGTAGCCTGAAACTGTTGGTGCTAAGGACCTGATCTCCACACCTATCTTTAGTTTGATCCCATGAGCTGAATGCCACTAGTGACTGGAGCACATCCTTTGTTTCCATCCAAAAGGAATCTGGTGCACATGCTCAGGAATGCTCCATCATGAAAACTGAAGCTCATTAAGTGAGGCCACTGTACTGGACTGTCCCACAGGAAAGTAGAATTCCTGCTAGACCATCTTATAGCTCAGGCTTTGCACAGGTATTTTTTCCCATGAGTATTTTTCTTTCAAATCTGAGATCCGATTCCTCCTGTCAGATCATGAGAACCAAGGGCTCCTGATTCTTCCTATAGTTACCATCCAAATGTGCTCCGTAAGTCAAGAGTGTGATACAGGACAAAGTGATCCAGCATGGGTACAGCATGGTAAGTGCTTTGTTTGATGAAGAGTTAATGTGATTCTGCTCGTGGATGTAATTTTATCCTGAACATGCTGAGTGCTTGCTAATGCATGCATTGTTTTTATATATGACAAGACACATAAAAATTCCCTTCATCATTTTCCCAGGGTAATTTCGTTCTTGTGGCCTTTCAGTTGTATCTGTATATGTGTGCATATGTGCATGTATATACAGTGTGCAAGCATTCGTCTGTTCTTAGAAAGTTGCTACTATATGCTGCTAACAAACTTTTTTAGGCAGTTCATGTTACACAATTTATTACATGTATTCTTTGGTTGCCTTTTTGTAATGCTGACAAGTGTACTGATAGCAGATACCACTGTAAACTTTAAAAAATTTCATCCTATTTATACTTATGTTATATGTTTTGCCATGTGTTTTCTTGCTGTATGTTACTTAGTTTTTGCTCCCATTTGGAGAATGTGCTTCTATGTATTTGCAAAATTGTGCCTGGATTATTTTAAAACATGAATAAATGTATACAGTTTTCCAATTGTCTAACATAATTTATGTATGATTTTGTGCAAAACACTTTCATTCTTGTTTGTGTATATGCCACTATAATAATATCTGACACTTCACTGAAGTCAAGGAAACAAAGATCTTTTTTCTCAAAAGTGTTATAAATCAGCTGCATACACTTTAAAGACATTTTAAGGCATCTGCCCTAAAAATATTTAGTAATGTTGGGTAAACTCAGCCACAAAACCTGCACTTAAAATAACTCATGATTGTATTTCTGTGTTTAAACACATTGCAGGCACAAATGCGCTCTGTGGAAAAGGTCCACTGAATCCCATCCATAAAGGACACATCCTTCCTAGAGCATAGCAATCTCAGGGGTGAAGCCTCTGAAACCCCAGGAATGGACATTGAGCACATGCTTGAGAGAGCCATGTAAGTTTGAAGGGCTGGGGGAGAGATCACATCTCAGCAGAAGGTTCAAACCTCTACTTGCAGCTACAGTGTTGGCAAGAGTGTGAGGACATAATTTTTCTTCCCCAGTGGACCCCATGGTGCTAAGGGAGGAAGGTAACTAGAACTCATTCAGCCTCTGGTCTCTAACTTTCCTATTTTCCTGTTCCCAACTAAGAACAGGCTTCAACCTGTAAATTTTAGCTTGGTCTGTATGTGCTGAAGTAAACTCATGTAGAGTAGCTGTGTTTGTGAAAGGACTGGAGATTCTGGGTGTAGTTGTCAGCACTGGCATATGTAATGCAGCGACTGCTACTAGCTAGTTTTGGGCTGGATTCTGGTGTATATCCCATTTAGAACTGGGCTATTTTGCCAGCTACCACAGTGAGGGAAATGAAAAGAGTATTTCTGTGATAAGGGTAAGACTAAATAAAGGGAAGAAATGCCATTCATGTGCTCAGCTTTGAGGGTCCTTCAAGTCTGATAGGCTGCTGAAGGGCTTGTTAAGAATTTGTGTGTTACTTTTTCGGGCATACTCTATGCATAAACTGTAGTGTTCACTTCAGAACTATTACAGTGTGAGCTCTGAATGCATGTTAGTAGCATGATGTAATATGGATTCATTTCATCCTTTTTTCATGCAGGATGGTTGGATCTATTACTCTTGAAGTACATACGGTCTTGATAGTGACATGGGATGTGAATGTGAGTTTATTTGACTATTTGTCATAGTACCAGATAATCAAGTAAAAAATAGTTTAATTGTTGAATTAACCCTCTTAGAGCTTTCAAACCCCCACAGAATAGCCAGTCTAGACCCCTGAAGCTTTTGTTCCTGTAGCTTTACATTTGGGTCATATTTTATTAGTTTGCACCAGATCACCCAGTAATACTTTTCAACAGTCTCAGTGATACTTTCTTTTTATTACTGATTGCTTCTGTAATGACTGAGTCTTCTGCAGACCTTTGTATTTTCTTCTAAATTATTGATAAGATTGTGAACTAGTGTATGCCCAGGAAGCTATCCCAGCAGAATATCTATTCTGTGATCATTCCCCATTTAAATTTCCATTTTGAAATGTCAGTTAACCAGTTTTCCATTCATTTAATGTGAGACATGTCAATTTTGTATTATCATGTTTTCTTAACTCAAATGTCATGAGTATCACATTAAATGTCATGTAGAATCAGTGTATCAACAGTGTTGTCTTTCACTTGTACTCACAATTGGAAAAAAAGCCAGCAAATATGTTTGACAGTATCTGTTTTCCATATTGCACTTAGATTGGCATTTAGCATATTTCTCCTCTTTAATTAGTTAGTAATTGAGTCCCCTGTCAGCCATTCCATTACTTTGCTCCAGATCAATTTCAGACTGACAGGACTGTAATTATCTAGGTCATTAAGTTTATCCTTCTTAAATATTAACACAACATACGTTTTCTTCTGGCTTTCTGGAACCTTCCCAATTGTTCCAAGGCTTAGCAAAAAGCAGTCATAATAATACAGATTCTGCAGTCAGCTCTTAAACAAATCTTGGATACAAGTTATCTGAAGTTTCCTACACAAGGATTTCTTACTTTTCTTACTTCAGTAGCTTCCATTTATTTTTTTTCCTTTTTTTTTTTTATTGCCTGATAGTTTATCATCCTCATAGAGTATCATCAATTGTCTGTCTTTTCCTTAAATACTGAACACAAATACTTATTGAATGCTTCTTTCTTGTCTTCATTACTCTTAACAAATCTTCCACTTCAATCTGATAAAGAACTGGTACCATTGTCAGGGTTCCTAATGATTTTGAAAAATATTGTCCTTAATTCTCTGGCCATAAATTTCTCCTTACAACTTGGCTACACTTATTGGAGGAATAATATGTGTAATGCCTTAGTTCTACTCTATATTCAATGTTATTAACCTTTTTCATTTCATTGATTTACAATTAAGTAGACGCATTCATTAACCCTTTGATCTAGATATTTTTTGAACCCATACCACTTTCCTGATTTTTCAGCCAATAAATGTTTGTATTTTCCAGTTATTGACCTGTTTTCTCTCCTAGCTGATTCTCCTTTTCAGTAATTTTCAGGTTGGTAAAAAGACTGCACCATCCATGTAACTGTGTGGGCTTCATTCTCTTTGTGCCCATAAAGAGCAATCAAGTTACCATCATAGCCACTAATATTAATTTACGTCTCTTACCAACCACCTCTGATCATGTTTCATTATTTCTGAGATGCTATCTCACATAGAATTCTCATTCTTGGAGAGTTATCCATTTTGGTTTAAGAAACGTGCATAGAGAGTGTTCAAAAATTCAGCAGAGGTACCAGCATCATGAAACTTCAGACATATGTCAGGCAGGCTGCAGTCTCAGATGATTGTGCAGCTTTTTGGTACTACACATTACAGAAGGTGCAAAGGCATCCAGTCATCCTGCTGTCTTCTATGATTTGGTGATTTGCAGACAGCAGCTACTATCCCATCTAGTGTTTTATCTGTTAGAGTATTGGTCCACTGCAATCACATCATTTGCTTCTGAGCTGCCAGTGTCCTGAAAACAGACTGTGGCTCTTTTACTGTAGAGTGCCACTCTTCTTCTCCTTCTCTCTACTTGATCTTTCTAAAAATAGGTTATAACCATTGAATTTAATGTTTCAGTTACGCAGTTCTTGCCATCTGATGTCAGTAATACTAGCTACACTGAATTTATAAATATGTAATTTTAATTGCTTTCATTTTTTACCCAGACTATCTGGTATTGTTTTATAGAAAATCTACTACTTTCACATTCTTCATGAATTTTGGTCTTGCCGTCTTAATTTCATCCTGAAAGACCAGGGGTTTTTGGTTGGATTTGGGTGGTTTTTTTCATCAGTTCCTCTTTTTAGCACTTACTTTTAACCTCCTTCTAGCAGGCTGTTTGCCTTTCTACAGAACAGGAGACCACCTAAATGGTGCTATCATTTCACCTGCATCAAAAGACAGATGCTCCATGTTCAGAACTCTTTTTTTCCTGTCTTCCTTCGTTCACCAGCCAAGGATAATATCCTGGATGATCATACAGACATTCTTCTTCTTAAGCAATATTCAGGGTTCCCTGACCTTATCTGAGATCTGTGAGACAGTCCGTATGCAGCAGAGTCACTGATGCATACAGTCTTTCCAATCGTCTTTAATCTCCAGCCTTTTCCCCAAATTAGTTGGGCTACACATGATCCCTGTCCTTTTTTGAAAAACACTTCTGCCTCTGGAGAATTCTGAAATTTGGGTGGGGGTGAATTGAGATGGAGGGAAGCTGTCTGTTTTCAAATGAAAGTGTAGACTGTGTCAGTGCTTCTGCTCAGGCCTGCTCAGGTTCTGTTTCTTGTTGCATAGAGTAACCAGACCTCTGTGGGCTGCTCAGTCCTGGGCTGGCAGCTCCCATTTCTCCTCAGGACTGGCAGAATTTGGAAAGTAGGGAGTCTGGGTTCTGAGACTGTGTATAAAGTGAGCACAGGAACTTCAAAAAATGAAACATTAAGATGTGGCTTGTTTTGTCATAAGATTGATCAAAATTTGCATCTTTGTATGGGAGATTTAAATTACGATCAGCTAGCACTCTTCACTGGCAAAAGGAAAACATTCTACCAGAGAATTTCTGATTAACTCTTCTTCTGTCCAGAGGAGATCTATCAAAATTAATTGTCTTTGACAGGTGAGGTCTGTCCTCATTTTGGTACAGGAGATAAGGTACTGGTTACGACACAACTGGGTAGACTTGCACAGCTTTTTAATTACAACAAAAGCACTTATCACAAATGTCTTGTAAACTGAGCATCAACAGTGCTTGGATTGCAGCTGCCTGGCCTTGGGGTTTGATGGCTTACCTCTTCAATAGATACGATGAAACATCCTGTGTTCTGTGATCAACTTTGCCTTCAGCCTATTTTTATAGTGTCTCATAGTTCATCAAGCACTAGTGTATAGGCCTTAAAATAAGGTTAATCAAATCAATTTGGTCTCACACTGCCTTTTGTGTCAGCACTCCAGAAAAGATTCTTAGTTCATTGTTCTGACACACTACAAGTTGCATTGCTTCATCATCTTAGTGACCTGATGGATGAAAGACACTTGATGTATGGTGAGGTCACCTGGTAAAAAGTCTGATTGCAGCCTTGCCCTGTGTAATAGTTCTGCAGAACTAGGAAGCGAGCTAAGCAAATGCTTCCCCTGAAGATACTGTATAGAAACTAAAAATCTTCCAGCACCTAGTTTTGCAGGATAAATCCACATGGTACAGTACAAGCCCCATGCCATGCAGAGATATTCCTCCTGGCTCCAAATGACCAAAATGTGTCTGCATACAAATGACAAACCATTTTTGCAAGGAAAAACATGAAAAAAAATCTGTTGGAGCACAGCCTTGCAGCTGCTGGTTTCTCTGGCCTGTGCTGTGAACAACAGGTTGAGTTACTTGGTATTATGTTGATTAATTCACACGCTCACATAAACATACAAAATGGCATGGTGAAAATGTCATACACTAAAACATCACAGATCAAGTCACTGTTGTACTTTTTTTCGACAGGTGTTGTGGAAGGAAGGGGAGAGAGCAGAATCTGTACTTGCACAACTGACTGAAAGCTGTATGCAGTAAGCACTTTGAGAGCATTAAGTAATTGTGAAGGGAATTACTGTGAACACTATAATGATTTTATTTTTTGTTATTTCTTCATGCTATCTTGGAAAAGATCAGTTCTTTTCATCAGCACCTCAAAGATTCTTCCCCAAAAACGTACGAAGCAGACTGACAAAGAGGTTCTGAAAGCGGTTTCGATTACATGAAAAGAAACAGTGGGAATTTAAGAACGGCAGAGAAAAGAGTGAATATTTAAACTAAGGACATTGAGACCTAAAATTCCAGTGCTTTATGTACTGTACTTCTCACTGGTATCAATGGGAGCACTTACTTAAAGCTTAGTACAGGATTCAGGGAGTTTCCTTCATATCTGAAAATGACTGTAAAGCACAGAAAAAGAGGCCAGCCTTTATCTGGTGTGAAGCCTTTGTTTTATCTTTCATGATACTTGAAATGGCAACCAGCTTTAGTGATGGTTCAAGTGTCAGAATTCACTTTTTTTTTATTTTCACCCCAGAAAAAAGAGGACCAGGGAGTCAAACTGCATCATTTTTCAAGGGCAGCCTTGCAGTCCTTGGGAATTTTAAAATGTGGAAAGTACTGTATTAATTTGAGTGCATCAGTAGTGAATGGGATAATTTAACGGCACCTTCCGCTCTCAAGTATTTCTTTTCTTGAATAGATTATTAGACAGCAAGGGTTGAGGATACAAACCTTGAATCATGAAAGCTTGTGTACATGTTGAAGAGGCATTACAATGAATTATAAGCACTGGTAATAGTTTGGAATCCAAAGGGCTGGTGACCTTTGCTTTTAAAAACATGCTTTAAATGTTATCATTCTACAGCACCGTCTTCTCAACTCTATCTCCTAAATGCTTTTGGACACACAGACCATGGGATTAATTATATACTGCAAGCAACAATTCATGAATATTTAACACACTCATTTATACTTAATGAATAAATTTGCATTTTGACAGTGTTATTTAATGTGGTTTAAGGAAAAACTGCTCATTACCTTTCAATTTTGTAGATTAGGAGAATGTAATTGGAATGATAAGGTAGGAGAGAGCCTGCATGATTGTTCACATGGTTTGTTCCCCCAGGTTTTTGATCAAAACGGCTCCGTTTGGTTTGTTCGGGGCAAGTTTCTCTGTCTCAGTTATTTCATCCCGCTCCCTGCCGGGAGGCTGAAGCAGCGAGGGCTGGGTTGGGAGGCAGCTGCCCCACGCTGGCTGCCCCGGGCCGGTCAGTGGGCCTTGGGCAGGGCGCTCCCCCAGACAGAGAGCGGGGCTGCCCACGGAGCCGAGGGACCCCGCGCTGGCCGGGGCGCTGCTGGAGGGACAGAGGGTCCGTGGCAGCGGGGCAGACCCTGGTGGCGGTGGCGGGCACGGCCCTGGGCCCGGCGGTGCCCGGGGGCTGCGGTGAGTGCGTCTGCAGCCCCGGGGATGGAGAGGCTGCTCCGGAAAGCCTTTCCAGCCACCTGCACCCAGAGCTCCGTGTGAGCGGCTGCCGGCCCGGGGCC
>VYXC01011093.1:386217-416818 GCA_013397175.1 Platysteira castanea
CGGGGAGGGCCGGGCGGGGGAGGTGGGGCCGGGGCGCGGCCCCCGTGCCGGCCCACACACGCCCTGGGCCGGCGCCGCCGTCCCGCTCGGCCCGGCGGGGCAGCCCGAGGCTCTCAGGTGGGCACTGCCCGGTGCGCAGGGCGCGGAGCTCTCCACCGTGTCAGATTGCACAAGGTTTCGTTGATTTGGTTTTTTCCCCCCGAAGACTTGGTCCTTTTGAGAACTCTCTTTAAAAATTAAAATACCAAACAAATAACCCTAACCCCCAAAAAACCCGCAGTTCATCTTGCAACAAAACCTCAGAACAGACCTGTGTACATTTCAGCAGTTCAAAAGGAGAAGGAGGTAAAAATAAAAATTCTTTTTTTCTTTTTGTATACTTAATTTTTAAGCCTATCTCATGATTTGTTGAAAGGGGAAGCAGTGAGGAGGAGGAACAACTTGTTTGGTTTTGTTTTCTGTCAGCAGTCNCGGGGAGGTGGTGCCGGGGCGCGGCCCCCGTGCCGGCCCACACACGCCCTGGGCCGGCGCCGCCGTCCCGCTCGGCCCGGCGGGGCAGCCCGAGGCTCTCAGGTGGGCACTGCCCGGTGCGCAGGGCGCGGAGCTCTCCACCGTGTCAGATTGCACAAGGTTTCGTTGATTTGGTTTTTTCCCCCCGAAGACTTGGTCCTTTTGAGAACTCTCTTTAAAAATTAAAATACCAAACAAATAACCCTAACCCCCAAAAAACCCGCAGTTCATCTTGCAACAAAACCTCAGAACAGACCTGTGTACATTTCAGCAGTTCAAAAGGAGAAGGAGGTAAAAATAAAAATTCTTTTTTTCTTTTTGTATACTTAATTTTTAAGCCTATCTCATGATTTGTTGAAAGGGGAAGCAGTGAGGAGGAGGAACAACTTGTTTGGTTTTGTTTTCTGTCAGCAGTCCTGACATGAAAACTCTGTCCCATTTAAATTTCATGAGGTTTTTTTCCTGTTATTTCAATAGGGCTAGCTACAAAACCTTTGTATTTGGGAGTCTTTGCTTTGCCTTTTAAGCATATATTTAATCAACTCAAATGTTTTCTAGGCATAGAGATACTATGAAGATTTCTTAGATAGTATGAATGAAAAGAATCTAAAATAATCAGAAGTTTAAAATAATTTCCCAGGACTTGATCTCATACATTTCTGTATCTGAAGAGCAATACAGGAGAATACCCCCAGGTTTCTAGTCTTTAATACCAGGGGTTGATTTTGTAAAACAGTTTCTAAAATGGGTTACAATTTGTTTCTTTAACAAAGTATATGCATTGTTTCTATTTGTCATTTTGAAGTGCCATATGGTGGCAGATACTAATCCACAATATGTTGCCATAGTTTTCTCTGATCTCTCTTGAAAACAACATAATTACACAAATGGAGACTTGACCTTTTATTCAGCTTTAATGGACTGTTTTCTGAGCACATTTCTAATCACAGAGAACTGTATGAAACGTTACTGTCAAAGTTGGCTACATATAGCTTGTCTGGTCTTTAAAACTTGTCCCACTGGGAAATCTTGAGTTTGTGAATATGGTGACTGATTATATGCACCACAAAACAAAAATGCATAATTGAACAGCAGCAACTGTCTGAGAATAATCTACTGTTTCAAACAGTTGAAGGCTCCAGTGTGACCAGTCACCAAGTATTTCAAGTCTCTTCCCATAATCAGTCTACATGCTAGCTTGATAAATGGTATTAGCTATGAATACATGAAAGAATCAGTTTTATTCCTCCCATGCCCCACCTTTGAATATGCCTAGATTCATGTTTGATGGGGCACAACAGGCACTAGATCAGGTGCCATCAGGCCCCAGTATACCACCTGTTTGGTTTACTTTTTTTATCTCTCAATATTTAAGGTTTAAAACTTCTGGGAACAAAATGATGATTCGGGATAGATTAGGATTGTCTTCTGATTTTGGTGATTCAAATTTACTTGCATAATTTAACTCAATAATGTTTTGCTTGATAATGCATGTGAACTGGGAGATGAACAAGTAAGGAATCTATAATTTTTCCTGAATTTTATTCAAAATTTACTTATTTCTGTTGAACAAATTTGCCAGTTGTATTCAGATGTTGTGAAATCCCTATTTGATGTTTGCTTTGGATTTTTCAAAGCAGAGCTACTCACATCCAAGTCACGAAAAATTAGTACATTCATAAGTTGTAATGTATAAGGAATAGTTAACATCCAACTCATTGGCTATAGAAATCAAACCTGGGGGCAGTATTTAATTGACTCAGAGGCAGACATATTTCTCCTGTGGGCAGAGAGGTAACTTTTCTGAGACACAGAAGTCTCTCTCATTTGTATCCTGTGCCAAAGATCTTTAAGCCTCATGAAAACTTTCCTCTCTGGAGCATTCTTCCTTCCACTTCTGTATTTCCTCTTAACAAGGTATTGCTCTTGTGCTGTTAATGTTAATGAGAGTGCTAAAATCTCTTAATAAGAATGTTTGAATTAATAAAGACAGTGCCTTTGCTGTTCAGGATCAGCCTGATTCCATATGCAGAGATTTCTATGAACAATTTTACAAATGCCTGTGTTTGGCCTGGACGGGGGTTCTCTGCAAACCCTACAATTTCAGGGAACAGCATGAATACTGTAGTCAGGCTATTTGGAACACAGTAAAATTTTTTACCAGTGTATTATCTCAACCTAAAAATGTTGACACCTGAACGGAGCAAGTGCTGATACGTTCATTTATAATGAATTAACTAGGCTTGCCTGAGCTTTTGAAGGTTATGTGACTGCATTTATTGATCTCATTTCACTGATATCAATAAGAGCTGAAGTTTCTTGTTACCCCATAAGGCTGTTCATGCCATTGTCTCCCAGATTCATTTGAAGCTTTTTCTTTGATCTAGAAAGCTAAAAAAATCTGAGTGAATCCTTAGAAGAAGCTCTGTTTGATATGGTTGCTCTACTTATTTTCAGTGAAGGGACATAAGCCATAGCCCTATTACTAGTTCTGGGAGTAATAAAGTCTGGTTAGCAATGAATTTGTCCTTAATAGTCTGCATTTCTCCATTGATTTTGCTTCACATTCCCCCATGTCCCTTAAAAACCTTCATACGCTGTGATACCGCTATGTACTCTGTCTTTTTCCACACTGCCCCTATGCCACTCTTGCCTATCCCATGCCTATTCCCAGAGAGATTTTTCTACTGCAGTAACTGAAGGTGGCTTCAGAGCTCCTTCACATATTCTCTACCACCTTCTGTTCTGTCTGGTGGTCTAAGGAAAACATATTTTGGCTGGTTTTAAGTTATGTGTAGACTTCTAGTCCAGTTAATAAATGTGTACCCGCTCATGGTTTGCTGCTTCCTCCCTCTGAGCAAACTGAATAAGAAAAGAGACAATTCAACATGCTCTTGCCTTTCCTTCATTTAAAGTTCTAGGAGGGGCTCTCTTCTATTATCTGGGTGCTGAGCTTCATGAAACTCATGCCTGTATTTGAGACCTTTGTTTTTCTGTGAAATCAGTTTTAAATTACCCAGTGAAATCCAAAGTTACCTAATGGAAGTAGACAGGCATGCAAACAAGCAGTGTGTGATCACATGAGCTTTGTTTGCACTGCAATATTAGGCTTACACAAAAATAACTGGGAAGATAGAGACAGTGATTCACTATTCCTGTGGACATCTTTGCTAATTTCCAGGACCAGTTATGAGGCAGATTGCTGATTTCCTCTTTGGTCACAGACACAAGATGGCCTGAGGGGAGGCCACAAGCGAATTTTGGTGAAACCATTGGCACATTTTGTTTTATATGTCTTTCTTGTTCCTATTTGATCATATGACAAGTGTCAGTCATTTGCTTTTTAAGCGGTTGTCTTGGTACCTGAAGAACTACAGGTGCCTGTATTTTATATATTAGTACTAGAACAACCAGTCAGAGTATGCGGGGAGACATTGTGTAACAGAAAACTATGAGGAGAGATTTGGAGAGGTCTGGACTGCCAGCTAATGTGGAGGAGAGGAAAGAAAAGAGCAGCCTGACCTTTCTGTGGTGCCCTTAGAAGAGGTCAGAGGAATGAAACAGTAATGGCAGCCTTCAGTCTTGAAAAGGGCAGCAGGAAGAGAAGGGCAGCAGCAGAACTCAGCTACTGCTAGATACTTGATTAACATTTGCTGCTCACAATCCCATAATTTTTCAGTGAGTAGGAGTCAGGATAAAAGCCACCCTACTTAGTGTCCATTTCACAAAGTGAAATCTAGTTAGTTAAATGTTTAAAAGTTAATGAAGAATATACGATGTCAGAAAATGTGTTCTAATGTAAGTGCAGCCCTCTCATACAAGCACTCGTGCTGTCATAAACTGATTACGTAAATAACATTTCGGTGCCAATGCTAATAAAAGGCTGTTTGGCAAGGGGCCAGGAGGATGCTGTGCAAAAATGTCCAGTCATCTCTTTAGGGGTTCAGCTTCAATGTTAATGAAGATTCCCCATAGACACATACATGAAAGGACCTTACTAATTTCTGGAGTTTGTGTGCCATTCGCATCTGTTACTGCAGAATGCTGGACAATAAACCTGCAAAGATATTTTATCTGGGCATGTGGGATGCATGCATTGCTTTACTTTAGGACTGCTACTCATACATAGGTGCAATCTAGCTTGAAATACTTACCCAAGAAATCAAGGGGAAAAAACCCTGAGAATTTTCTGATGAGCTTCAGGTATCACTGGAGTTCCTGAGTTGTCCAGCTGAAAGTGCATTTATTTGACAGTTAAATACTTGATGCTTGAATACAGAAGTTGGAATATTACATTTTGAGGGCTCTAATATCTCCAGATGAAAATCTCTGCTATAAGACTAGAATTCAATATTATGTCGTATAATATTTTGCCCCTACACAGTGAAATTGCAGCGCATTCATCTCTGGAAGAGTTTCCAGGAATTATTATTCTTCTGCAAGAGACACATCAGAAATGAAGGGAAAAAAATCTTTTAATCAGACAAGGCAAACCTCTTAAAAAGAAGTATTGGGTGCAACAGTACCACAGAGAACAAGGCCAGATTGTGTGGGAGAGTACATCAGCATTGCTCCATTGAAGACAAATGGATGATCTGGCCTGAATGTTGAGTCCTACAGGGATCTTAGGTCATTTCTTTCTGAGCCTCTCTTCTGCCTGCAAGCTGGTCGATTGCACCTCAACAGAATCTTAATATTATCGTTTTAAATGTGTCCTCTTTTTACAATACATATTCATGAAAATTAATTTCAAACTCTGGTTTGTCAAGATCTAAATATGAGTAATATCCAGTTAGGATACAGGTGAAGCACAAAGCCTTTTCTCATTATATAGTTACCAGAAACACACTAAAAAACTACAGTAGGAAAGCCATTCTTTGCTATTTTGATCTATGAGTAATTATACAAAACAGAAGGGGTTTTTTAGAGGGTCCAGCAGAATGATAATTCTGTGACTAGAAAAGAAAGGAACAAAAGGCTGTAGTTGGAAAAATGATGTTTTTCTTGAAGAAAAAATGTGAAAGGAAAATCAACCTCCAGCAAAGGAGCTAAATGTGATTAGAAGAAAGATATAAAAGTGATCCCTAAAGAGTGAAAAGTAAAAACTCTTCTGAGAGGTGGCTGAAAGATAGAGAAAGAGTCAACTACCAGGCCTCTGTAGAGGAATTATTCATAGCAAAATGCTGAAGAAAAATGAGTATACTACAGACTTGCTGTGTAGTATGTATTCAGGCTCAGATAAATATTCACATTTCACAGCCTTTGTGAGAGTAGCTCCTGTGAATATTTTAACATTAACCTGTGATCACCTGTAAAAGCTGTCACTGTTACCTTATTTCATACTCTCTGTACTGGGTTGTTTTGTTTTGGTTTTTTATTGGGATTTGTGGTTAGTGTGAAAATCCTGGTGGATCACTTAGGAATACTTCCTACTTCAAATATGGTTAAGTGGCTTGCCCATTCTCTCATTTCTCATGAGAGAATCTTATGACTGATTTTGATGCAACTTTCATACCTTTTTGCACTAAGTAGCGCATCAGATTCAGGCCATCTGCTGTGAGTTGGAGCCCAGGAAGGGTCCAGTGAGATTATGAAATGTGGGTGTTTGCATTCCCACTGGTCCCTCGAAGTTCCTGTATCTTTGTAAGGCTTTCCACAGCAGTGTTTTGCCAAAACAACTGATCATGGTGCTGGGCCAGCAGTGAGCAGGGTTTAGAGCATGTTGTGGAAACTTAAAGCAGTACAGAACTACCCCCTGCTGCTCTCAGGTGAGTTCCATAGGAGCAGGATAAAGCCATGTATGTGGGATTGCTGCAGATGCTCCTTCATATCTGAACACCTAGCAACTTTTATGGGGTCTTCACGTGCCTAAGGAGCAGTAATGCAAGGTCTGTGATATTGGATGGAAAACCAGTTGGAAAGCTTTCAGAAATCATTAAACAGTGATGGGAGACTCCCTTTTAGAGGGCTCTGGAGAAGTATGTAACTAATGCAACTGTCTGTGCTCCCTGCCATATATTAAACTGATTTTGATAAGAAAACAGGATTTCTGAACCCTTTTTCAGTTTTAAAGATTTTTTTCAGGTTTTCAGGGGGTTTTTTGTAAGTCTTAATGGTACAGTTTACAGCATTTCTTCTGCTGTACCAAGAAATTCCGTGGATTTCATTTGGGATTTTCCTCTTGACTGATCAAATATTTTAACAGTTTTATCATTTGGGTAGGATATGAAATTAGAAAAGGAGCAACTCATTGGCTGAATGTGGCCACTTTTAATTCTTGAAATCAAGTCCCTCCCACGAATCAGGTAAGTATCTTTTATTAACACGTTTGTTGTTAAGATATTAATATTTCTGTGGCTTCCTCATGGACTTTTTACTGTGAATAATTAAGATTTGAATGATGTGAATGGATGCCTAATCACATGGTATTACTTCTGTTCCTTGAGTGGATGCCCATAATGCTTTTAAACAGCAAATGAATTTTGGTAGGACCTGTTAGGCAATTACTGCTTTAAAAGAAAAGGAGAGATGGCTCTATAAAGGGGAAGGGCACAATATTCTGTTTGTGTTCCCGAATATTGCACATGAAATAGTGAGCACTCCCTGCCTACCTCACTGTTAGCTTATAGTAATTGTATTTGATTTATCTTTAGTTGTTCTCTCTTCAGTGCTCTTCCATGCTCCTCTTAGCCTTGCTCCTTACAGAGAATTTCAGAGATGAAAAAAGTATAAACTTTTCTGACATAAGGTCTATTTGTGTGTGAATACACTTAGAGAGGGTCCATGAACACTGGTGAATGAGATAGGTCTGTACAGACATTGAAATGCTCATCAGAAAATAAAAGCAAAAAACCATTTTCCCTTATCCACAGTCTCTAAGGCAGGATGAGCACACTCAGAACAGCCATGACAGGAGTATTTCTAAAATCTTTTAAGAAGAGGTGATTAATTCATGAGGGCAGATTCTCAGTTGGTATAAACTACATATTTCATTCATTAATCTTGCTATGCTGATTTTCAATGAGAACCATCTCCATAATTTCCAGAATATCATCCTACATGCATCTTGCCCAGAGTGCTGTCTCACAGGACGGTCACATATGATGACAATGGATATGGTATAAATAGGCAGAGACAGATCTCTGAAGGGATCATTTTGAAAGAGCCAGATGGCAACAACCACATTTATTTTTTTTCCCGGTGTCACAAATATGCTTTACAGTAGGGCTGTGCTTTTTCATTCCAAATGAACCCAAACAAAACCCCATGTATCTTTTCCATGTACATTTCAGTTCCTCAGGGAGACATCTGTGGGCACAATTGTACAAAGTCCAAGCCTCATTTTACTGATTTACCATCCAGGAAATGCAGTGACATAACCAGATTGCTTATAATTGTGTTTTTTAAATAGGCTTCCTGAAACATTAAAAAAGAAACTGTGAGAAGCAGAGTTGCTGATACAGGGTCCCATGCATACCACTGCTTTGCATGAATAAGCCTCTGATTAATTCTGAGATCCCTTAAAACACATCTTAGTCATCCTAAAAATCTAAACAACATTTCTGTGTTCAATTTAACATCCACATCACTCACTTTGCTCTTTATATTTCTTCCACTTCTCTGCCAATTTTTTCCTGTTCTATCTTGCTGGTAGAAGTTCATACCTTGTCCTTGATAATTCTTATGTGGAGGAGACAGTAACTTTCAGATAAATAAAGTCAATTTCTCTTCTTTTACTATGTCTATAGCCAGCTGAAAACATTTCTGTCTGTAGTGGAGGTAACACTACCCTATCCAGAGCAGGTGTACTTTTGGCACTAAGTACATGTGCACCAGTTGAGTCAAGACTCATTAACTGAGATGCAAGCAAGCTGTATAAAATTCTGGGTTTTTAAACTCTATACCAGACGTGGGACCATACGTGTGCCTGTTCTGCTTTTGCCAAGTTTTTACTAATGATCATTAAGAAGTACAGTTAGATCCAGCATTTTTCAGCCTAAGTCTTCACTGACTTGTTGAGCATTTTTTACATACCAAGGAATGATATTTATAAGATTATAATGCGGACAGGCAGAACTTCCAGAGGGCAGGTTCCCACTGAAGCACAGCTCCTGTTCAGAGGAGGGAGGAGATAAACCCAGATTCCTTTCACCTGCCCTCTGTTGGTGGTTATTTACATTGACCCTAAGGTGAGGCTACCCAGCTAACATGCAGGAAGGGCTTTGCTTGTGGGTTGCTCTCACCCAGTCTCTGCTGTGGGAGCTGCCTCTCCCCTATCTGTTAAGTATTTTGAAGGCTGTAATCCTGTTTGGGATGTTTGTTTCCTCCTCCTCCTCACTCTGAGTTTGCATTCCCCTTCCATGAGGAGCCGTGCAGGCTGTGGAGAGATGTTCAAAGCAGCAAGATGACAGAGGAGCCGAGAAGGCCCAGGGCTGGCAGGTGCAGTCTCAGACCATCCTGTTCTCAGGCTCAGACTGAACAGTGCCCAGGGCAGACGACCTGAGCAGGGTGGGAAATGCAGGCTTTAGAGCTGTCTTTGTCCAGCTCTGTCAGGTGATCACACTATCAGCTACCTGATCTTTCAATATGTGATACTGGCCTGAATGTCATAGGCAGTACACTAGGAAAACACAGGGAAATACATTTCTTTTTCTTTTCAAACTGTTGCCTGAATGGGGTGCAAGTGATTTGGGGATTTTTTGTGTATTTTTATTTCTGCTCAGGGGAAGTTTAGGGCCATTTTTGATGTAAGTCTGTCTTATGTTTGGGGACAGTAAAATCAAGGAAGCAATAAGCTTCTGGAAATACAATTTTCTGTAGTACAGTGGCAGTGATACTGATTAGTGATAAGTGCACTATTGTTCCTTGATATCTCTATGAAGTGGAGGCACAAGTATTTTGCTCCCTGGTGATCACTCACTAGAGGATATCTTTTTGTAGGAATTTATGCTCAGCTGTATTCTGCCCTATTTCCTGGTATTTTTGGTAGATCAAACTGGCGCTTTCAGCACGCTTGCCTTTGTACTTTGAATGGATTGTCATTTCAGAGATGACAAATCCTTTATACAAATTTGAAGGATAAAAACTCTGTATGGCTTTTATATTCAAATTTGTTTACAGAATGATATTTGCAGATAACTCTTTAAGTCACCCTCTTTTTTCTTCTTACTTTTTTTTTAAGTGATGTAGTCAGTAGCTTGTTCTGTGCTTGGAGGAGTATTTCTTTTATTATGTTCATTATTCATGATGATTCTGTAGTTATGCTATGGGAATCTGCTGCATTCATTAAATACCATTTCATAAAATTGATGTACTGTAGCTGGCACAAGTTTATCCATAATATTTTCAAAGACAATATATCAAGTAACCAGCTTGTAAGATAAGCTTATAAGTTTTAAAATGTATACAGATATATTATGCATTTTCTGTTTGCATTGCTCCGTCACCTCCATGGCTGGAGAGAGCACATGCTCCCAGAACAAGTCCAGATGCCTCTTGGAGCTAGAACTTGATTCTGTTTTGCTGCTGACATGCAACAAGCCCTCTTTAGGATTTCCTCTGCCCTGTGACCTTATACATACTTATGGAAAAATACAAAGCTTTCAATTTTTGTAATCATGGCAGTCTAACTTAATTCTTCTGCTAGTTCTAACAAGGGAAAGGTCTTTACTTTCTTGTGATCAAGTATCAAATTCTTGTGATGCAACTTCAGTGCTGTGCACCCATGTGTCTATGCAGGCATCGTTTATGGTGTAAAGGTAACAGAGAAAAATTACAAAGAATTTTGAGATCCCTAGGGTTTCAGTTTTGTATACATATATAGGGAAAAATTACTGTTGTTGTTATGATGGTCTAAGAATACAGATAAGGTAAGGTTTTCAAGAAAAAGTCATATATGTTACTACAACAGCTATTACAATTTTTGAAGGGAAAAAACCCCCTCACTTGCCCTTGTGCACCCAAAACTGGGCTGTTTGTCTTTACTGTGTTTACTTGTATAATAAAAGATATCACCTCTCCCTAATGTGTCAAATTTACATTTTTCATAAAAGCTGACCTTGCTTTTGTATTCAGCAAGTGAAATTTTCTCATAGCCACCACCTTTTTTTCTTTTCTTTTTTTGGGAGAGGGAAGTGTAACTGCATCATAATAATGAACTAAAAGCTGGTAGCAAGGAGATTGTTATTATAGTGGACAGCACAAACATGATGGCTTCTGCACTCATCACTGTAAAAGTAAATTGCAGATGGTGGGAAGTGCTGTGGTCATCTGATTACTTTAATGTAGTAATACATTAGCTTAATGCATTGAAGGTCAGGAAGAGTACATCTCAGTGGCACTAAACTGGAAATCTGCAGAACATAACAGAAACCAGCAACAAGTGTCCTAATTGATTGTCATTAAGAAATTAATTTAGCCAAAGAGAACTATTTCCAAGCAGTAGTCAAGAGCAAGGGCTATAGACCTGTGTGCAACTTTACAACCACCTTGTCTCAAGGAATGTTTTATTTGCCAAGTGCCACTCTTCCTGCAGACACAGTTACAATAGCTTCTCCTTATGCACATTGGTCACAGAAGTCTATGCGTTAAGAAACAGAAATACGGGAAAAGCAGGATGCAAGCAGGCTATTGAGCACTGATAATAATTTGGTGGTTTGTATGAATTCTTATTTCATCCAGATTATTTTGTAGGTCAGACTTGTAGGTCTAGAAATATGCTCTGGATTCTGTGAGCACTCAAATCTACTTGACATTTCACAAATGCTAGAATTTGTTAGGCTGATCTTTGTTGGATATGAATTGGTTTTGTTAAGCTGTTCATTAAGAGGTGTAAGAACATATAAAGCAAAGTACAAGACAATTCATTTGCTTTGCACTGATCTGCTGATGCACTGGAAGACGTGACACAACCAGAAAGCCTAGCAACTTCAGTATGTTCCTGGGTTGGTACTGAGGTAATAATAGCAAAACATGTTTGGCAAAGCATTTCTTAATCCTAGCTACATTTTTCTCAAAGACTTTAGAACACTGGAAGTCTGAAGGCAAGAAAATTCTTTTTGATCGATCTTGCTTCACCTTCAATTCTCTTTCTGCTTAGCAACCTTGGTCCAAATAGATCCCCCCTGCCTTTTCTTCTTCCAGCTGGTTCTGCTTCCTAGTTGCAATAAAATGGATCTCACTTTCAGACAGCTTCTCAAACTCAGTGTTCAGGTAGACAAAGTGCAGCTTTCAGAGCAAACCATGGGAGAATTTCACTTCTTTCCTATGCAGGTTACTTTCCAAAGTCCATTCCAAGACTTTACTGCTTGGAAACTCTCTTTCACTGAGGATGAGACATACACAGTTGAGATCCCACAATGACTCTCAGGTTTGTAGTGGTTTACATGGTTTCTCTCTCCTGTCACTGTACGGATGGTTTAGTCCTAAATGGAGCTTGTAATGCAACAAGCCAATGACAAAACATTTGCCTTTAGCTTTCAGTACAGAGCTATCATCTTTCAAAATGGACAAGTCAGAAATACTGATCTCAGTGGCAGAGCTCTTCTGAATGCTTCCTACAGTTAGCAATGCTTCTGCTGAATTTCATTATTCTACTTGAGTGACCCAGCAATAAAGAGAGCTTTAATTATTTCCACTGTAATCTGAAATGTGGTGTGGCTGTCAACAAGCCTACAGGATTGCTTAGTTTATGACAGGTGAAGAATTTTACACTGTAAATACCATGCAGTCCTTTCCCAGGATTTACAACTACGTCATTTGTGTATCCATGTCTGGTTCTTACGGTGCTGTTAATTTCTGAACTGATCCTGAGCTGAACTGGATAAGCTGAGCTTCCATCTCATTAGTCTCATTTTTTCAATCTTTTTTCTTTTGGCAGCCAAAAGAGCAGCACATACAAGTCACTGGTTAGAAACATTTAAGAAATAAAACATAGTTATATAGCCAGTTTCCAGAATGGTATTTTTGAAGAATATATACCTGTTTTTCTTTCCCTTTCTTGTCTTTAGTCAAAAGGATGGTGTATTACTGGATATTTAGTGCATTACTTTTTGTGGTATAATGCTGCTTAGAAAAATGTGCAAACAGCCTGAATTTGATGGGAATATGCAAATGTCATGCAATACAACAGACTGTGCTAGAGTGGAAGAACACAGACAGTGGATCTCAGTTTTATAACAAGGTGGTTTGTTGTTTTTAATGAGGCCATTGGGCAGAATAAAAAGGGTGTGACTTTGTTTTTCACTCATTGCAAATATATCTTTCTGATCTTCCTTATTCTCTTATCTTTGGATGAGCTAGATTATAATAGGAGCCCTCAGAATCCTTTGTATTTTTGGAGCCTTTCATATATCTTATCTGAGAAATCATCTTTTATAACAGACTTTCTAACGTAGCTTTCTAACTGGCCTGTTAAACTGCTTTTTCAGATCTATTCTGCTTGTCCAGTAACTGAAAGAACCTGGTCTGTCACATTTCCCAATAACTCTCCTACAGACTGAAAAACATCTTGCCTCAGAACACTCCACTTGTAACCCAGTGTGCAGACATTACCACCTGCTTCCCTATTTCGTCACTCATTGGCAATTACATGACTCATTCATGCAAACTAAGGATAAACAATTCTCATGAAATTTGAGTTTACCCAAACTTTCTAAACATTTTTCTGATGTTTGCAGATGTACTTTGGGTTTGTGAAACTTTGGGAGGCATGATTTGTTTTTTCTTTTAAACAACATCTTCGTGCTAACTATGAAGATGCCAGTCCAGTTCTAAAGCATAGACGAAATCTAAGGAAGTAATGCCCTTGTCTTATAAATAATGTAGTCTAGTTGCACTCTCAAAAAATGCAACCATGCATAAAGTTACATTTTACTGTCTGAAAAAATAATACAGATAATAATTAAAAGTATGTGAGCTAATTATTCATATTTATTTCCCCAGTGTAGTGAGAATTCAGAGGTTTCTAAGTTATTTCAGTTAGAAACTTGATGCCGTAGTCTGGTGACAGGAAATGTTTAACTTCCGATGGACCAGACCTGAGAGAGTCTGTCACACAGTCAGTGCCATTGGAGCTGATGTTTCCCACTCATCTCGCGGAGTAGCCAGTGGCAGGAATATTGTGGATATTCTGCTCAGCCCATTCAAAGCCTTTCTTCACTACCCACTGTGCTCTTCACAGACGCACCTTTGGATGTATTTTTAGCCATGCTGACAGATACATCTTGCATTGTAGAGTTTCTGTCTTCCAACTTAGAAACACCTACACAAGTGTACACAAAGCAGCTTGGATCCAAAACATCCCCTTAATGTCACAGCAGGGATTCTTGACTTGGTCCCGGGGCCATTTGATCAACACTGTCCAGATCCAAGCTGCGGTGTCTGTGTGGTGCTGTACCAGCCTTGGAGTGCACTGATACACAGAAATGTCCTGTATTTCGCTGCACAGTTACCCCAACACGGTAAGTGGAATTCCTTCCAGGTTTTTTTTTTTTTGTGAAAAGAGACTGTTTCTTTGAGAAAAACCTCTTGGGAAAACAGGGTAAATCCTTGGTTAGCAAGCTCTCATACTCTGGTAACATTTAATTTAAAAGTTTTCACTTGTAGACAGTCTACCACATGATAAGACCATATTTGAAGCTGACAGATGAAGCTAAGTGAACCAGGAAAACCCACAGCTCGTTTAAAAAGGTCTGCTGTAGCACGAGAATAAAACAAACCAAAAAAAAAAAAAAAAAAAAAAAAAAAAAAAAAGGGGAAGAAAAAAAGAAAAGGGAAGCTTTATCGGGTAATCCTGAGTGTCTTTCCCTGGTGTATTGACTATCTGAATGGCAATTTTTAGAATTCAGGAATCAATTATATCAGCACATGCAAGAAGATTAAAAATTAACCAGTCTTGCTTTATCCTTTGCTATAGTCCTTATATTTTTAACAATGACTTTCTGTACTATTTGAAAGATAATCATGCTACAAAAAGCACACATAGTGTAAGAAGTTTCGGAAGGTGTAAGAGCTAAGGCTTCTCTCTGAAGGATAATGAGCAGAGGGGCATCCAGATGAATATGTACAGATTGTAGAGAAAAAAGCACGAAGTCCTCTCAGCAATTTCTGAGGAAAAAGGAAGTTAGCAAGAAAGAGAAAATTGGTATAAACCTGCTGTCTCTGACTCATACAAATGCTGAATACCAGCAATTAAAACATTTAAAAGATGGCACTGCATGTTAATGCTTCTTCAAAGACAGTGTCTGTGCTTCTCCAGTCTTGTGTAATATGCCTCATCTCTGGAAAGCTGAAAAGTTTGAAGGGAGGTCTTCAAAATACCGTTCCTCCTTCTGAATGAATCATTCCTCCCAGAGATAGTTCACTATTGCCATCTCTTTGCCATAAACCAAATGATAGCCTATACTCAATTGTAATAGCACTGTGGTTTTCTGTAGCACCATTTCAAAGCAGAGAACTTGAGGATATGTTTATTTATTGCTTGGTGAACAAATATATTCTCAGCAGATGACAACTGGGGATAACATCCTGCTTTAATGGCACTTTTCCATGGTATGTTTTTTTCCACTTTCCTTCATACTTCCCTTCATCTATTTTCTATTTACTAGTTTCTGATGTACACATCAACACTAATCAAACAGGCTATGCTATTAAAGCTTCGATCTTAGTCATGCTTGGGTTGAATGTGTGAAAACATCACCTTCCCAGACAGAGACACCACTGATGCATTGCAGTCTGGAGAGAGCTCTAACAATCGAGGCACTGACCAAACAGCCACTTGCACACTGAAGGTGTAAGTACAATTTGCATGCTGATGCAATACACTGCTAGTGTAACTGTGGTCTGAAACCTCTACAGCAGTGTCTTAGGGAAGATGAAGCAAACAAGGAGGATGTATATTTGGAGAAGAGATATAATTTATAGCATCATGACATTTTGTCTGGCAGGCGTGCTTAAGAAGTGATGGTATAAGTGTCACTAACTTCAGGGTGTACTTTAAGGTAAATAAAGTTTCTCTTTCAGGGGAATTAGCATACTGTATTTTCTCACTTTATCACTCACAAATCATCTGCAAATATATATATTTATATATTTTAGGAATAAATAAGGGTCTGCATTTCAGAAGTAAGTGAGTTCTGACTCTGGACAAGTAATACAGGGTTATGTATATCTCAGAACTCCTTAGTGGTCTTTTCTGTTGTCTCTAGAACATGTTTCTCCATAGCCTATATGGTCCCCACTCCTAAGCTTGAAGAGCCTTCGGCTCTCAGTGATCTGGGGACTCATTCTCAGCAACTGACACTTCCTGAGGAAAGTATGCAGGGAATATGTGTATATTGAACCAGTTCCATAGAGTAACTAAAGCATGTAACAGAAGTACCACAGTGCAACGGGGACATTTGATACACATTAAGAATAGCTTGATTTTAATTTCATGTTGCTCTTAAACAGACACCTTTTTAAGTCAGTAGGTCAATTTTCAACTCTCTTTTAGTCTCAAAATTAATTCGCATGCTAGGAAACTGATAGCCAAAGCTTAAAGCCACAAAGCCATGTTCACAGACTGGCCTTGGGCCTAAATCACCTACTGAATAATTTAGAGCAAACTGGAACACTTTTATGGTCCCTCAAAGCAATTTTTCAACTGCTTTGAGCAGCCATAGTTACATAAAACAGGCAAAGTTAGTCCCAGAACCTGAACCAAACACATACAGATTGCTGGTCGTTATGCTGTTTAAGCCAAGATTTATCCTATTTTTTTACGAATTCATTTCTATGATCTTAGCAAAGCCCTTGACAAGAGTTTTGTTAGTGTATAAGGTTTTGATTACTTTGTTCCTGATCTTAAAAAGGCATTCATAAGGCACTATGGTTTGTGTCTTTTAAGACTCTATTCCTCAATTAGTTGACCCTGTTTTCTTTGCTTTTAAAAGGCAAGTCTTGGTTTCTTTCAAAACATCTGCACCAGATGATAAAATATGAGCCCCGAGACCCTTTCTCTCGTTACACTCTCTGCCATTCCAACTTAAATCTACATTTAAGTTTTGAGCTCTTCTGTGGAAATGTGTGAGGTCTGAAGTGTATTTAATAAATAAATCATGATGCACTGAATGAAGTAGAAAGCTGATCAGCACAGACTGACTGTTAGTTGGGCTTAAGACGTATATTTTAAAAACAATTCCATGACCTGATGTGGAATGTTTAACTTCCACAATTATTAACACAGAATCACCAGTTAAATCATTGGCCTGGGCAAGATCGGCATAGCTGTCCTCTGAATTTCTGTCAGATCACTAAATATGTGGACAAGCAATACATCCTGTATCTTTTACCAAAACTCTCACGGACTTCCCACCCTTAATTGTTGACTCTGAGTGTCTAAAGGAAACTAGTTTTAAATTTTATATACTGCTTTAATCAAACATTAAACTTCCATACGAGACAGTTGAGGCTTTCTTGTACAGCCTTCCTTGTTTCACCTGGACCACTCTTTACTTCTTTCCATTCACTTACACCCTCACTTGGATGTATACAGCTGAAAATTAAGCAAGCAAAATAAATTATGTCTGAATCCCGATGTGGGAATTTTGTAAGGTGCCTAATGGGTCTGGCACCTAATCTGTCTTGATAAGAGACAACTAATACTTAATATTTGAAATCATGAAGAGTAGCTACTTAGACTGCTTAGAGGGTACCTTAAATTTTTGCATGCTATTTATTTTTCATTTCTGTATGTTCTTAAACATCTTCCTCTCTCTGTTTGTTGACTGATAAATCTAGCTGTTATAGTCTTGGTGTAGACATCATTTATACCTAGAAAAGCATATCTGAAAATACATTACCTTTAAATAGCAGGATCCATCACATCTGAGCTCCCATGTCTGATAGCCAAAAAGCTCCATTTCATTTCAGAAGAAAAAATGCTTCTGTCAAGGTAAACAGAATGCATTATCCCCTTTTAATAACCATTTTTAAGCATGTTTCTGTATTACTTTTTTAACAGCTGTATTGCAATAAGCCTTAGAGTAATTGCCAGTTCTTCTGTCTAATAGGTTCATTATTCTTTTGCCATAATTGCAGCCATTAAACGTCCAATTGTTAAATTTCCACTCCTACATTTACTTAGTGTTACTTTTTATAATGGGCTATGTCATTACAGCACCCCAGTGGCTACAGCTGTTGTTCAAAGCTTTTCTAAAAGTCCATGAGACCTGTTTGAGATATGTCTGTATCCTTGATTTTTCACAGATTCTCTCCACTGCACTCTGTCATCTTTTTTTAGCGTTTATAAAGATAGCTGCATTTAGGTACCCTTTACTGAAAGTTTAAGAACCTGACCTATTCAAGAAGACATAAAACTATGACTTTAATATTTCTAAAGCACCACTTTTTCACTTTTATGAAATGATTCATATATAACAAGGTGATGGAGAAAAGATTTAACTAAGGGAAATTAACACTTATGGCTTAATAGCTTTTCGAGAACACTGATTTATCTTTTGTCATGTTAAATTTGTTGGGCTTTTTCTTTGTTGTAAAAGAAGCCTAGCTCCTAGTGTTAGCTAGTTGTGGTAATAAAACAACCTTTCCAGTGCCCCTTGCTTCATTACTTGGCATTTCTAGATATGTTAATAAGTATGCTAGGGTTTACTTCATATTTGTGTGAGAGGGACTTCTTGATGCATTTAGACCTGATAACAAAGCTTTATTAAAAAATAAGTAAAAATCATTAGGAGTTCTCCTTTTTTTTTTTGTAAGACACTGTTATCTACCTGATTTGTGTGTGATATCTGGTCACAATTTGGTTTATTTTAATAACACTGAAACGTGGCTCTACTAACACTTGCATTAGTTTTTGTTACTGACAAGCATGGAGAAGCTGTCCTGGAAATTATTGATAACAACCACTGTCAGCCCCAATCAGTTTCCTGGGAAAGCTGATACATGATACCCAATAACTGCTTGTGAGATTATCCAGCCTCTTTTTAGGCTATAACTTCATGTCACTTTAAAACTTTCATAGGCCGTATGTCATTTTTATTACTTAGATTTCATCCTCCTCCATAAGGGGTTGATTAAAACTGCATTTGAAATGTATATCACATAAGGTTTTTTTATAGACCACATTTTCATTCTTAACCTCATTACCAAGCTATAATTTTTTCAGTGATTAACCTAAAATTGCAGCACTTCCTGTCAATATATGCAGTATCTCCTATCTTCTCCCTCACACATTATTATAAAAATAATATGACATGGAGTATGTTTGGTTTACAGAAAAAAATATATTTTTATTTAAATACTTTTAAAGAGAAACATTTTTACTATCCAAATGCCTTCCCATATTGTAGAGCATATACGGAAGACAAAAACAGAAAGAAAAGAGGTCACAAAGAAAATCAGCTTGTTTTTTCCTGTGTAGAGCTAGACTTTCCACAGAGGAAGGCAAAGAAAAAACCTCCTGATCCCTACTTCTCAATTGCAGTTCAAATCTACATCATTATCAAAGTAGAAAGTTGTTACCGCTTCATGTCTGTGTACATGACATTTATCTGCTTGTTATAATCATGTTTCCAGTGCTGAGGTACTAGGTAATTAATTCTTTCAGTGTCTGGCACCAGATTGCAGTTATACTAGATATGCCAAGGTGTTGAAGATGCCATTCGGGTGCTCTGTTCTCTTGTGGAGTGTAGGAGCGAAGGGGAGGGCTCGGTCTGGACGGACAGGCGGAGGCGGATGGGACAAGTGGTGGCGAATGGTGACGAGAGATCTCTGAAGTCAGGTCTTGGACTGCAGTTTATTGCAGAGGGTGTGGGTGCATGGGCCCTGCTTGGAGCTGCCAGTCACAGCTTGGAGCAGGCCCCAAAAGAGTGAGAGCAAGAGTAAGAGAGCTCAGAGCAAGAGCACAGGGGTAAGAGCAAGAGCAGTAAGAGCAAGNGTAACAGTGGAGGGGTTCTTTTTGAGCAGAGTAGATATAGCAAATTTCTACTGTAATTGTCAGCTTTACAGCCACAGAACAGGCTTCACTTTCCAGGATCCCTGGATTATAGAATTCAAGGAGATACAAAGGCTGAGAGGAAAAAATCACCAGCTAGTAATTAAAAAAAAAAAAAATTACAATGGGATTAGTGTTAATATAAGCAAATAGATAGTAGAAAATATTTAATTAATTTCATCCTGTTTTTAGCTCTTTGGGGCACTGGGTAGAAGAAAACCATATTCTTGATTTAAAATCCAAGAATATCACAGTCAGCAGATTATCAGATTGTGAATTTCAGATGTTTTAACCAGATGTACAATTCACAAGTAAATCACAAGCCATTCTGCAAGCCATTACAGTTAATAAATACTTTGTAATTCACACAGGCTAGAAATAATTCTCATTTACATTTTTCATTAGAGTTGTTACAAGTATCATCATCTTCTCTCTTTTACCCACCAACCATTATGGCTACAACAGTGCAGTTGTGCAGAAATCATCAGTTCAACTCAGCAGTGCTATCAAGAGGAGGCTGCAAATGCCGAAACTCCTCCTGGCTGGCTGTGCAGCCTACAAACCTACCCATGCTCCTTAGGCAATTCCTGGCACCTATAGGAAGTGTGGGTAGGCCTGTGAGTTTGGGGGAATAGTTTGCAGCGTAATCTGAACAGTATGGCAAGGCTTTTGCAGTGTTTTTTCTTACATGAGTTTAAAAATTCAAGTTGTTTAAGGCTCGTGTTCACAGGTCAAATTTCACTGAAAGAGTTAGGGCCATCCGTAAGCTAAATGTGAAGACAAAGTGCTATCTAATCGAGGACCAGAGTGCTGTGTCACTCGGGCTTGAGTGCTGGATGGGGGTTTGGATGAGGATGTCATGATCTTTAAAATGTGCTAGAAGTAATGTCAGGGTTAGGCTCTATTCTGGACAAGCTCTGTGAAAGTGTAAAGGCGTCTGTCTATTGAAAAGACTGTTCCTCAACTCTGTGGAAGTGGTAAACGATCTATTTTTTCCTACCAGCCAGCACTGACATCAGTATTGAAAGGCAGAGTTGAGCCTACTTTTGTGGGGACAAACAAAGGTACACATAGCAGTGATCTGGGAACATGTTTCTGCGGCACTTATGGATGCCCAACACCATTTTTAAGGCTTAAAAAGGCAAAGAACCTCGATAGGGCTTCCACTCCCCAGAATACTGCATGGGAGTGGGAGAGGAGTGCATGTGTACATAGGCATTATGTTATTTAAATGGTAAAGCTCTATAACAACTTGTGCTTGTTCATACAACTGAAGTATCTGTGCACTAAACATGACCTTTTTTCTGTCTGTTCTGCATGAGCACTGTCAACTACATTCCAGTTGTAAAAGTAGTAGTGGAAACAGAATATGGAAGAAATGCAGTTTAACTTTCAGTTCCCAAATTATGGCTCTTGTTCACATTGTATTAATTGCATACAAGACCAATCCTTCTATCTTCTAGGCTATTAGTTGGAAAGAAAATCTTCTGTGGTTTGGAAGTAGAATGACTGATATGGTATCATTGGTGTAGACTCTAACCCACAGTGGATCTGCCCTTTTTTTTTTGTATTGGAGTCATTATTACAGTGACTTTTTCTGACTGACTCTGCTTTTATTCCTGCTATTTTACTCTTTTCTTTTCTCCCAACAGTACACCAGCATACCAGCTTGAGCTTGAAATAATAATAACATTTTAGATAGTTTATGACACAGCCTTAACCTTCTTTAATAGCAGTTTTATGTATTCAATATTCTGCTGCTCTAGTTGGCTTGCAGTCTTTCAGAAGCGCTGGTCACTAAATAAAATAAAGTTCATATTTATTGCTATGTGTCATCTAAAAGCAATCACTCAAAACAAGAATTATAAGATCTTCTACAGATGAAAATGTTTTTGTGATGGAAGTTGGCAAGGCCGATCTGTTATCATGAGGCATGGAGAAGAAAGGCCAGTGTTCTTGACTGTTTAGTGAATGCACTTGTTTTCTTTTTGCAATTTTCATTATGGCAAATTGTTTGACCCAGCAGAGAGACACCTTCTCAAGGCTGGGATCATATTGTTTTGCTAGTATAATTCCATCACCTTCAACAATGGATATAAATGGAAAAATGAGGCAGAAGGGTACAACAGTATAGAATGATATGTTTTCAGATCAGTACTCAGTGTCTATTTAAAATGAAATAGAAATATATTAAATGATATGCTTTCACTCCATTTTATTAAGGTGAAGTTTTATTACTAGTGTTACTATCAAATGAAGGAAAATAAGGGTAGTGAGAGCTATGCACAGGAGAATAAAGGCAAGCAGCTAAAAATATGCTATATTAGCCTAACAGTTTTTGACATTCTGTAAAGTCATTGAGATGTGATTTTTCATCCAAAGCTAAAAAGTTTCTGTGATAGTATTAGTTAAATAAAAAAAGGAAAGTAGAAGTCCTGGATACTGTATATCTCCATTGCAGGAAATACATATTTTTGATTTTTTAGGACAGTGTAAAAGAATAAAAATGCTAATTTTTTTCATCTAAATTGTGAAGAATAAATAGAAAAATAATAGCTAAAATAGTGAAAATTACTTGCAGAATAGTAACTTCTACAAACAAAAGCACTGCTTTTTCCATTACCTTACTGAGTCAATACAGTGGCATTTAACTGTACATATTCTTACTTTCTTTTTAAAATGGATTTGTTTCTTTTTTGTTAGATTTTTCGATGTAATGAAAATATCAAGCCTAAGGTCATTCTTTCTTCAGTTTTTATAAGTTAGCAAATATTATTTTACAGTATAAACCAGCATGTGAAGGAGCATCAGCCCTTAATTTATGCCTATGCAGCCCAGTACTCACGTGTAGTTACACTGGACCAAATTTTAACAATACTGAAGGAGAAAAACAGACACAGGTTGATCTTATGAACTTTTAAAGACGTGAGGTGCTTGCTCATGTCTGTAGTTCCACAGAAGTTAAATTGAATTATGCAAATGAGACCACATGTGTACATGCTGTCAGGTTTCAGTTAATAAATGGTCTTACTCCTGTTATTTTCATGAACTGTACAAAAAGATGCTTATGTAGACACTTCCTCAAAAAATATGAATAAAATTTCCTATGAGATGAGAAAACTAACACCATTTAATCTGGCTGTGAATGAAACTGCAAATACAGTGTTTCACTTTCTGAATTTCTGAACTGTTTTAATTACATTATGAATTTATCTCCATATGGTTGCTGACATGCATTGAAACTGTAGTTATTAGCTATTTGAATTTATATCGTGCTGATTTTTGGTGGGGTTTGATTCTAATTTACACGAAGAGTCTGACACCTGTTGAGCAATGGCGAGGAGCATTTAAAAAGATCTGCTGAGATTTGCCCCCCATTTACAGCCTCATAACATGGCCAGAAGCAGGTACGTTTTCCTTAATGAAAATTATAATCAGACCCAGTAATTTCGTGCACCTTTGTTTTAGATCCTGGCATTGCAAGTGTAAATATATACCCATGTCATAAGAGAATGGACAATTACTAGAAACTTGTATTTTTTATGGCAGTGATCTCTGGAAGGAATCAGTGCCCGTGTCCACACACACACACATAAATACCCACAGGACGGTCTGCAAGCACCAGTGCCTTTCAGAGCTTAACCAGCAGAGATGCACAAGGGTTATGATAATCTTCACCAACTTTTGCAGTACTCCTCAAGCACATGACTCCCAACACGCTCACAAACACCAGGCATCGTGCCCTGCCTCATATGGCCTTTTGGTCACCAGTGGCTTGGCTTCTTGAGAGATGCTGAGGGACGTGAATCTAGTCTTTAGTCTTAGTTTCCTCTGGGTGTGCAAGTGGAGTAAGGAGATATGGTAAAAAGAGGTCTGCCTTGCCATGTATTAGGTCATGTTCAGACTTAGTAGTAGTTCAGACTACTGCAAACCAGAGAAATAGGAGGGAATACTGCTGTGCCCTTTCTCTCACATCCCTACATCAATTTTTTTTTTGACTAGTCCTGCACTCAGAGATGGCTGAGCATAGAGTGGAAATAGCTGCCTTGAAATAATGAAGACTTAGTAAAATAAGGTTATTTTACTATTTTAGTCACTACTTTCCAAGGTATTTCTTTAAAACACAAAAATTTTTATTTTTATTTTACTTATGTTTTTTAGAACAAGGTGAAGGTTTTTTAGTTTGAGACCATGACAAATTTAACTGTTTAACAACCTGTTTTTAAAAAAGTTATTTCGGACTGACCTATGTGTTACAAATCAACTCAATCTTTCTTATTCTCTGTTTCATTTTTGAGCTTTATTGATAATGATGAGTCATACGAAAAAGACTTCACATATGTTAGTGGTTACTGGAATTGTCAATCCAGTCAGCAATGACTTGCCAGAGCACTGGATAAAAATATTTTTATGGAAAAGATCTCTGAGTGGGAGCTCATTTTGAACATACATTAAGGAGTGTCTGGCCATGTTTGTCCTCTCCTTTCTTCCAAAATTATGAGAAGTCTGCTATATCCAATTTACAAAACACTTAAAATGGTTATAAAACTTGTATTTTAAAAAGGAAGGGTTTTTATCCATTTTCTCAACACTCTGAATTTATTAGGCTGACAACTGAGATCTTCCAAAGAAACACATTTAAGCTATAAGAGGAAAATACTAGTTCATATTTTCACTTTTGCTACTCCACGTCTATTAATTTCAATGGAGTTAACCAACAGAAAGATGCTGGTCCTGAAAACATACATATCCATGACCTCGTATCATTAGTTCATTACTGATTAGACCGTCTGAAGTCCAGACATTGTCTGTATGATTTCCTGCATCATCTTGCTTTAAGACTGGGTAAATAAATAACAAACTGCAGACACTCAAACGGAGCCCTTACGTCAAAGATGTTGCTCACTTACCTGTTTAAACCACATACTCTCTAAGTACACAGCTTAATTGAAGTAATAGTGAGAACAGTCAAGCTGACTGGGGTGTTTTTTCAGTGTTTATTACACTGTAAGAACTGTGAATATGCTTTCTCCCAAGTGTTAATGAAAATTCTTTGTCCTGTGCAACATGCGTAGTCCAGGTCAGTGTACTGTCTGCTAATTTGCCATTATAAATTCCAGTCTGAAAGCAGTCAGGGGAGTGAACATTTGACCTAGTGTAAAATCAGTGTAAGCTATCAGTTATTGACAGCACTTATCATACATTTCAAGAGAAAATTTATTATCAAATGGAGTAATTAAGTGTGGCTCCTCCATATCTTACAATTTTTGCAGAAATGTATTTAATTCAAGAATCTGAAATAAATTTAAATTACTGCATACTGCTGATGTTCCTAATTCTACACTTTCTAAAACTGGATTCAATTTTATCATCTTTATAGGCTTCGGGACTATTTTAGAAGCTGTTTTACCATACTATTTTATCTTCATGAGGTTTTTTTGAAACAGCTCAAATTCTTCAAGGCTGCATAGAAACTGGTTTTACAATAGTTTTGTTTCGGGTATATTGGCAGTTGTGACAGCAAGCACTTGTGACTGTATAGCGGTGGATGATAAAAGAACGTCTGAGCTTTCTCTGGAAGTTACCATTGAGAACAGATGAACTGTCAGAGCTTTAAGCGACAGAAGTCACGTCCACACCACTGAGATGCCAATTAGCCAACTTTGAACATAGTCCCTTTGTCAGATTTTAGGGAGTGAGCGTTGCTGGTAGCTGGAAGCAAGAGACGCTTCTCTACAGGGAAAGCTATTACTGGCATAACACATGGAAATATGCAATTGTTGTCTACAAGCTGGAACTTTGTTTCATCAGCAAGTATGGAAGCAAATCTGACCAGGCTTCCTGACTAACAATTTCATCACGGCTTTCTTTCATCAGATTTTGATAACTTAGTCAGAGACAGGTAGCAATCTCTGGATTTTGATATTGTCAATTTAATATAACTTGATAAAATTACAGAAACTATTAAAAGACTGGTAAGTTTCATCTTTTAAATTTTTCTTGATGCTTTTGTGACTCCTAGGGCACAATATGAATATTAATAATAATGTCTAAGGTAATACAGATCTGTCTGCCAAAACAAAAAAATTCCATTCATTATCTCCGTTTTTCTCCACTATTTTCTCTGTCAGTGGTGGTTGTTGGAGTAGAGAAGCAGTCATGTACCTAATATTTCTCTGTTCAGTTTTTTTGGGAAAATGTCTGTCAGTAAATTGTGTGAGCTTCTACAGAACTATGACTGAGGCTAGTTATTTAAAAATAAATCACAGGGTAGTTTTTTGGGTTTTTTTTAAATCAATAAATATATATGGACTGCAGTTAAACATACACATTTTCATAGTCTGATTTAGGTACTAAAACCAGATTTGAACAGTGTTTTTGAAACAACATATTGTGGTAGAAACAATGGAAATACTAAGTGACTTCTTTATAGAAAAAGAGGATTTATGTGTATTAGTGAAAGGACTAGTACTTTTCTCTTGTTTAATCATTTTGAGACATTCTCTAAGCCTCCTGTTTAAGTCCTACATTGATGCCATGATGATTTCTTGCTTTTTCATATACCCCTCTTATATGCCTTCTCATATACCCTTTTATACAGCTTTTATGTATCCTCAGTGCTTTTAGCCCACATACTTGTAATTCCCTAAGTCTGATAACTGGCTTAGACCCAAAGTTCCCCTAAGCCAGGAGACTGAACACCTTGGAAGCCTTGCAGTTGGGGGTCAGAACGCCCCGACACCAAGGTCCTCTCCAGAACACATTCTGTAAACCAAGATAGGCCCATCCAGGGGTAACATTCCTCAAGACGAGGGCTTCTCTTGAGCCTCTCATTGGGGAATCTGTGATAGATATGCTAATGTGCAAGGTCTATAACTGTATACACGAGTCATCGTGTGTGTGCATTCTTTGGGGTGTGCATTCTTCAGGGTGTGCATTCTGGGGGCTGCATTTTCCGGGGGGGTGGGGGGGGGAATTTTGGGTGTGCATTTTCGGTGTGCATTCAGAGGTGCATTCTACCTGGATGTGGTGCACCTGGGGATCCTAAATAAATACTGAGGTAAAACCCTTTTTTCCCCTCTAACCGTGTTTGGCTTTTAATTCTAAGCCCAGGGAAAGATGTCAACATCAGTTACTAGAGTCACTGCTTCTTTTACATAAGGCCAAATCTTGAAGGCAAGGAATACTTGCAAATGTTTTATTCTCAGTGAGAGTGGTCCATCAGGCTGTACCTGTTACCCAGCATAAAATAACAGTGATACCAAATCTTTGCATGCTCATGTGGGACCAATTGACTTGCTTCTGAAAATCCCTGTGGCAGAATTGTCTTGTATCAGCTGTGGCCCATTCCTCTCTATTCACGCTGCTTTGCTGGGGCTCATGTTAACCCTTGTAACCTATCAAGGTTGTCAGTTCCTTGGTCCTTGTCCCCTTTTTGGTTTACCTGACACTCTTAGGGTGCAGTAATTAAAGCTATAACGGATATCAAAATACATGGCATGCTGCAGTTGACCTTCATCTTACTTACAAGGCAGGATCAATCATGGGAGGAGGAAAGAGGCATAATGCACTGAATTAAAGTTTCATTTCTGATTTATTCAGTAGGATATTTTTTATTCCAAGTTGCATCTTTCTGTGATTCCTAGTAATCTAACTGAATGCAATCTAATTGTGTCATCCATGTGACCAGGACAGTCCTTTTTTCCTATGGTAACTTCCTCCCTTGCTGCTCAGCTGCTTAGACAAGAACACAACTAAAATTCCATTTGCTTCGTAACACTAGTGAGCAATGATAATTCATTAAGTCTGAGAAATATGTTTAATAGCAGTTTCGCCTGACTTGATCATCTTTCACTGCCTTCTGGAAAAGCTTACTAAGAGATCCTATTTTTCAAACTCCATACTCCAAATTGAATCTGGAGTCTAGTTTTTGATAACATTAAGTGAGATAAAAAGTTAGATAGAAATTAGATGACACTCTATCATATGCTCCAAAAGTTCATTAAGATGACATCCATTTCCTGACTTTCACTGAGTTTCTCAAGCAAGTTCTGCTACAGATGACAAAGGGAGTTTCCTTCATTTGCAATAAACACATACTTTGGCCACAGACTAAGAAAGCTCCTTCTAATACTCTGGTCGTGTTTGGGGTTTTGCCTTCATTTTGTAATTCATTATTGCAATCCATTGTATTACTGAAAAAATTCACTTCCTCCTTGTCAAATGTAGATATTTGTAGATGTTATAATATTTCCTATGGCCTTTCTTTAGCAAATCTTAACAGTTCTTTTATTCCTCCTTCAAAAGCATCCTTTCTAATCTACACACACCCGCTTAGGTTTTTTTCTGAGTTGTTTAGTTTACTGACACCTTTCCAGTATTAGAGTGCCAAAAGCTGTGTACAGAATTCCATGTGCAGTCTCACCAAAGCCACAGGGAGAAAGATTATCACCTCATTGGGCTGTGATACAATATTTCTGCAACACAGAGCCAGTTGCTGTTTTGGCTTCTTCAGATCTTCACTGTAAGGTTTAATTTACCATGCTTGGCTCTCTCCTTGGACTTTCCAGTATGTCCTTTCTATGGGGTTGCAGTGCATAACAGTGTGACTTGGATTTTTGGAGGAAGGATTTAATTCTTAATATTTTTACTCATATTTCTAACATTTAAGAGGGGTTTTTGTATGATTACTTGTTGACTAAAATATAAACCTGGCAAATTTATTAGGAAATTATATGGCGGTATATGAAATACATGAAATATTTATTTCTACTTCCTTTAAATTGTCACTGTTAAAGCATTCCAGCCTCCTGTTTGTGGCAATTTTTGCTTGCTGTTGCTAAAACAGTGATGACATCAGATAATTTCAATGCATTTTTAATAAGATTTTGTGAGAGAGATTTTGCAAGGTCTGTTGATAGATCAAACTCTAAAGACAAAACAAGTGCAATCCCAGAGTGATCTTTCCTGTGTCTGGTTTTATAAGCATTTTGCTATTGACTGGGATTGTGAAACAGAGGATAAAAAAAAATTCAATGTAGATCAGACCAAAAGGTTGGGAGGGTCTGTAAGGGGGAGATTGAAACTGAAAATGGTGATGGAAAAACATTGCCAAATGTTGGATAACATTCTGAAATCAGTAAGGTGACATCCAATAGAGGCAGATCTCTAGATGGAAACAGCAGCACACTGTGGATTGATTAGCTGTGCAAAATCACTGCAGATAATTATCTGGCCATAAACTGAATAGGAATCACTCCACAAATGTGATGCTGGATTAAAAAGAAAGCAAATGCCATTCTGAAGTGTGGAACAGGAGTGTGATCTAATTATGCCATGATTTTTAGTACTGCTGGGGCTCTCCAGGACCACTGTATTCCACTTGCAATCTCACACTTAAATGTGTGGACAGTTTGGAGAAAGCTGAGAGAATGCCAGCAAGAACACAAGATTTAGAAATGAAAGGTTGATGGAATTTATTGCTAAAGAAGCAGCTGAATGTAATAGTCAACTGCAAGAAATGTTGTAATGAAAAAGACAATGATATGGGGGTTTTATTTCCATGTTTCTACTGACAATAAAAAGAAAGAAATTGAGCTGTTTGAAACACATGATGTTTTCTGACGTTACGAAATCATTTGGATTTATAGGAAAAGAGTTGGGAGCAGGAAGTTTTGCAAGCTTTTGCAGAGGATTTTGGAAAAAGGAAAAAGGCTAACTGTTACCTATTCTGTCTCAGAGCAAGGAGGACTCCTCTTAAGGCCTTGTCTAGCTCCCTATAGTCATATATCTCCATGCACATTTCTGTATCCACCTCTCAAAATTAAGCAATATAAACTGAGTCAAAGAGGACTTATTTGATACAAACTCCTTATTTTGTAGCCCAACCAGCCTCAGGATCCCTCTTGCAAACGTTAGTCTAGCTTGTTGTAGAAATACACTGAAGTCAAGTTTCATTGATAACAACAGTTCATTGAAACTTTTTGGGTTCAGCAAACTTTCCCTGAAGTGAAGGTAGTGAGGAAAACATGCCTGTCTGCAGGTGAGTGTGCCTTTGGGCTCCTGAGCCAGGCATAGAAGAATAATAGATCTTTGCTTCGTAACTATCCATACCACCTTTCCTTGTTTCTCTTTTTTACAGACCAAACTTTAAAATAAAAGAAAAAAAACCCCGAAGCCATAGTGTGGGCAGCTCAGTCATGTTTTGAATTATTAGTAAGATAATCCTTCTGAACATTCATTGGTCTAATTTCTCGTTAGTGTACTTTTTCTTCTTGATATCTTCAAATATTCTTTTATTCATTGTTTCTTCAACTAAAATTACCTCAGTGCACATTCACCTGCTCTAATCTTTGTCCAGCTGTGCTCATTTTTATATAATTCTTTCAATTTCCTGAATATTCTTGCTGCTCTCCATTCTTTGAGTAGACTTTTGGGAAGCTATACTGGCTGCTTGGCATTTTCCTTCCTTTATCAGAAGGATTATATTGTATTCTGATGCCTTTTAGGAGTCTCAACATCCTTAAACTTCAGTATCTACCACTCTAGGAATCCATTCTTTAGCATGCACCAAAGGACTAATGGGCACTACCAGGGAGCATCCCTATTATTTAAAATCAGATCATAGTATGAAAAATTGCAGTAATGAATGTTAGATCCATGTTGAACATTCTTTGTCTAGAATCTTTGCTTTTATGACTCACGAAATTGTCTCTTGCATACCCTAATTTCAGATTTAAACTCCATTATTTTGCCACCTTGCAAATAAAAAGGAGCTATATCCAGGTCTTATACTGCCTTCTATATATATTCAGGAACTATAACCAGCCCTAGAAATTATTTCCTGTATATAGAGGTCAGGAGAGAGGTACTCCAAAACCACACTGGAGCTCATTTCTGTTGTCACTCTTTTGTCGACATGGGTAATAGGATTCAAGTAAAAGTAGTATGAAGAATTACTCCTTAGACAGCTGTCAAACAAGGGAACTGTGAACCCCTCTTGGCATTTTTCACACTGTTTCTAAAGGGGACAGCAATCAGAAAACTAAATAGAGAACCAAGGCTGGTCATTAATTCACACTGGCCATCCAGCGTTCT
>VYXC01011093.1:416870-437451 GCA_013397175.1 Platysteira castanea
AGTATTAATTAGTATTACAGATTTTACCTGAATTCTTCTGTGGCCACCTCTCAACAGTTCTGGAATGTCTCACCGCCATTAAATTTGTCTATCCACACACCATTCCCACAGAGACACAGTTATTACTGCTTTCTACACAGGAAAAGTGAGTGCCAGGAAAAGTCATGTTTAGAGTCATAAAGGCTTGTGGCAAATCCCAGGTCAATAGGAACCCTAACATTATTTGTTAGTTCAGGTTACTGAGAGCAGAAATACCTGAAGACGGAATGAAATGAAATAACTTTTAAATAATAAAAAATCACCATTGGCTGTGGCCACTATGTATCCTACTTCTCTAGGAGCAGCAAGTGGCTTCTGCTAAGTGAAACTGGAAAACAAAGTTTGACAAAATCAACAGATTCTGAATGGCCTCCTCAACTTTGATTTGAAATACCACGTTTTTAGTACCTGAAGTCCCTTTAAAGAAACAATGCCAGTCAGTTCTGCAGAAAACAGGACACAGCAGTCCCAGCTAATAAAACCTGGAGTTTGCTGGGACTGTAGAAAAAAAAAAGGAAAACTGAGTAGTTTAAGAGTAAGGTTTTTATTTGTGCTAGGCATCCATGAAAGTCAGGCAGCAAGAATGGTGAAACTGTAAAAGTCAGAGGTATATGTCATCAGGTACTGATGCAGTCATAGGTAGATGCAGGTAAATGGAACTTCTCTGCTTTTAATTTAGAATAATTTGATAATATTTCTTATCACATCCGTGTTTACCATTATAACATTGTCTTCAAAATTAACACATCTAGTACCTCTGGAAACTGGGATTTTACAGCTATTGCAGCCTTCACTTGTAAAAGAGTAGCCACAGTTTGAACTTGAAATATGTCCCTTCAACCTTTTAATTCATGGAATATATTAAGCTGTAGAAATGTAGATAGGCATACAAGGGGAAACTTATTAACTAGATTACATTCTTGATTTAGAAAAGCAAAGGAAGACGGACAAACAGGACAGATACCGCCTGCGCATCATCTTAGGGGAAGATCCATGTGTGTTGGATAAGGGAAGTAATACTCCATCATTCACTTTGTAACCAGCGCTTTAGAAACATGTTCCACATAACACAGCTGGAAAAGGTCTGCAGATGAAAGCAGGAGATAGTGGGTGCAGACAAAGTCAGCCCATGAACCATGGCATGCAGTGTTCAGAGAACAAAGCAGAGACTCAAAAATGCAATACAGAAACAAAGCAAAAATCATATTAAATAGTTGTATGGAGTGATATTGACATTTGCAATAATAAAAAATATTTTTGTGATCTCCTATAAAGCTTGTCTTTCTTCTGATTATCAATTTTACTCTATTGATAATTATGTAGAAAGAAGGAAGTACTGTCTTTATTGTATATTCTTGGTATAACAGGAATGAAATCTCAGGTGCATTTAAATGAAATATTTCTTTGCATTGCAGTGACACTTGGACTACTCAGTCAAGCCAGACATGAGTGGGTAGCGGGAACTGCAGACCTGCATTTGCTCTTATGCATTTTATTCATTGAGACATCTTTAGTTTTCTTCCTGGGGCCTGATGGCTGCCCCAGATTTGGGCTCAGGCCACAGAATTACCAAGAAAGTGAGCTAATAAAAACATACTGCAGTTGACTGCTTAGTAACCAGATGAAGTTGAGATGGATTCGTAGGAAATTTGAACTGTGTCCTACTGCAGGAATGAGCAAAGTAAATGACTCATTCATGTATTAAAGCAAGGTAACAACTGTGAATATAGATACCTTTATTTTCCAAATCTCTTGAGCGGATGCTTAAGTCAGTCTTACTAAACAGAGAGCAAATATTGTAAGATCTGATTAATGTGTAAGCTGATGGCTTTATAACCCTAAAACATTTATGACCCATCTCTGCAGGCAGGGAGGGTAAGTTTTGATTTTGTCCTGGATTACAGTCGACAGTTGTTAGAGAATGACTGACAGCTTAGAAAATCAAGCCATCATTTTTTTTGTACACATGTATGTGTGTCTGTGTATGTATTTCTATCCATAAAACCTTAGAAAATTCAAAAGCAACTTGAGCACCATGTTGATTGGGTCATATGCTGATTTTATTCCAGCAAAATTCCTGTTCAGTTCAGAAAAATTAGAAAAGGATGGTAAAGACCTGTCCTTAATCATCAGAGGGATATTTTTCTGTAGCAATTTATATCCCTGGCTGGTCCACATACAAAATTCTTAGATATATATCCTCTATCTTTCTGCCAGGATCTGAGTCCAGAAAAAATCATAGTTGGCAAATGAGTAGAACTAAAAGTAATTTTCAAATGCTTTGTTTTAAACTAATTTATCAATATTTGGGAGCGAAAAGTAGATTTAGCCTGTTACTGCAGATCGAGGTCTGCTGAAGACTTTCATCAGGGTCGACTCTTAAGCACATCAGTCATCCTTTAGATATAAACATGACTGCTAAATTGCAGAAAGTAAAAGATGTGTATTTGTCCTTGTACCATGAGGGCTTTGAACTATGGGTGAAACTTTGCAAATTGTTTTGTCACTGAATTGTTTCACAAGTTTACTTCAAGTATCAAAAATGAATTAACTGACAGCATATGTTAATTGCAGGAAACTTTGCTGTTTACATAGACCTCAAAAACATCTTAATCCAGTGGGGTAAACAGTGTAGAAAGGATCCAAAAATATTGCAGCCTCATGCCATTCTTCAGTCATTTTTATACTCATTATTATTTCTTATTTATAAATCCCTAGAAATAGGTGTATCCAATAGATCTGCTGATAGATCCTGAACCAGAGTCACACAAATGGCACATTGCATTAGACAGGGTTTGGGGGAATGAGTCTGATGTTCTGCCAGAACTCACTAAAACAGGTTGTGCACTCCAGTGCACAGAACATCACTCACGACTGGTAACAGAAGAGCATACTACTGGCTGGATAGGGAGGAGAACATGAATTTATTTTTCTAAAAACTGGAGTAAAAAATGCAAAAGAATGGACAAGTAAAAAGAAGAGTGATTCTTACTTTCAAGGACTGAGATAATGCTGTTCTGACCATATATTGGTAACCAAAATGCAATCGTGTTTTACTATTTATTAGTAGGGCAAAGGTTTACTGCTCAGAGGTGCTAAGGCCAGAGTTCGTGTCTGTACTGCCTAATCTGACTGGCATTTATTTGGCAAGGTGCACAAATTTTTTGGCAGATCTGGTGGTTGCACTTGCCAATCATGTCCTATACATTCCTGTGCGTTTATGTTTGACAGTATAAAAAGATGTGTGTGGTGCCATGAGCTGCCATTTCTTGTTAAAGCTGATGCAGTTCTAGAAAGCATTTGATTTGGGGATAACATTATGCATTCTTACTCATCCTTGCTTTCTGATAGCCAGTTTTTGGCCCTGAAGGATGCTTTTAATATGTAGATAACACAGATCACCACTTGTCCCGGCAGGGTCAAGCGAAACACAAATTGCTTTCTTGGCTTTGCTGCACTTACTTTGGCCAGACAGAATAGACACCCTGCATGTGGTAGTAGAAGAGAGGTGGGGAAAATACTGTTGAATGCAGTAACTGATTCGTGAAGCTTATTTTGCAAACAAATGTTCTGTAGTTCACAGAAAGGTAAAAAGCAGTGAAGCAGCTGCATGTACAGCAAAACAACCTTAGGTGAATTGATACTCACTTAAAAAAAAAAAAAAAAAAAAAGGAAAAGAAAAGAAATACTGTATAAAATACTAAGAAATGGTGAAAAATGAAAGCAGATGTAGATTTGAAATTAAGTTGGTGGCCGTATGTAGATTGACATTTGCTGAGAATCTGGGATAGAGATTCTCTCCTGTACACAGTTATTTGGGACTGGATCTTACAAACCAAGACAACCATGGAAATCATAGCTATTTGAAAAGGACAGTTTTCAGTGCTTCTGCTTCTACTGCTCTCTTATGTTCTCAGCTACAGTCATAACTGTTTATGATCTATGCCAGTGGTTGGACAAGCTTTTTCATGACAAAATCCAGGGAATGGCAGAGAAAGGTCCTGGAAAAGCAGAATTTTCAGGCTCTGTGGCACATTATAACTGGTGAAATGGAGCAGTCAGCTGTGCTATCAGCAGCTCTGGACTGAGATTTTAGGATGTAGATCATGACCAAGCTGATAACTTGTTTAAGCCATCATACAAATTCATAACTTAGGATAACCAAAACCTACAGTTATTCCTAATACTAAACATGCAAATTTATGGTAAAGGTTGGGAGTATGTCCAGGCCTCTACAATACTTCCTGCATTTACTCTCTTCCTTATGCAGAGTTTCTCTTCGTAAATATATGAACAGGTGTTAAGATGAACCAGTAAAGAGGTTACAAGAATATTAATTGCTGCTTTGAAGTGTTATCTTTAGCAAAAATAAATTAAAACAAACAAAGCAAGTAATGAGTATACTCCTGAGGCAAAAGATATGACTCGCTCACAGAAGTTTCAGTGCCAAATGACCCAGCATTCTACTGCCACTGAGGGAGCAGAAAGGCTGTCCTCTAAAGTGGATACCAATTTCTTGTTGTTATGAAGTGGGAAGTTCAGAGATTTTACACCAGTTCTTCACCAGAGGACTATCCTTTAATTAGTCAAATCTGCAAGTGTCTGGCTAAATGGGTACTGTAACTGTTTTGTATGGTGTATCTGGAGGCCTGGCACACTCTTTGTATGGTAAACTTGTCCATCTGGGTATTTGAGAGTTTTTTTACCTGAATAAACTCCTAGGATGTTTGGTTGCAACTCTGTCCCACCTGGGATAGCACTTGCAGCCTTGAAGTTTACATGATAGGTGAATGAAGTCTGGATAAAGGCAAGGAAATTAATCTTTCTTTGGCAAGAATAATTTTGCCATCAAATTCAATGGTACAGAAAAGGTTTTTATACAGTGTATGTAAATCTGACTCTTTTCTTTTGATCTCAGGGCTGTCTCGATCTTAGCTGTATGGCAAAACCCATTCAGAATCAAAGTGCTTTTGGGTGTCAGTTATTGTGATGAATTCCCAAGGTATATTCCAATTTCTGGATTGCTTCCTAGGTTTTGGTCCTATTCAGTCATTTTTGTTTCAGTTCTGGGATTTGACATTTCATATTAATAAATGGTGTTTGTAAGACAGTGGGCATTAATATCTGAGTGGGTAGGAGCTTTACTGACCCTGACATTTGATGAAGAGCTCATCTACCTTCATAAATCAGCTTGGTTACTGGAAGACTTTGTGATGTGTTTATTTCTAAACAAAAATATAAGCCAAATAGATACACCACTAAAGGGAAAGGAAGGACATATCAACAGGAGTCTGAATGGAGACCAAATACTGATGAGAATGAAACCTTATCTCAGGATGCAGGAGCTGGCATTCCCTGCTGCCAACAGCTTTCACAAACCAAAGAGAGAGAAATGTTTTATAAAAATTATAAAGAAGTTGGGAGACCCCCTTAGATAACTATCCACCTACATGTAGCTGTCCCTGAAAAACCAAACAGCAGGAATAAAATCCAATAAATGCTTACTCTTCAGTACAGCCAAATGTCAGCCGTGGGGCTTCAGTGAAATGAACAAGCTCTGTCCTGAGTAAATATATATATTAATAGCTTGGAGCTGCACTATCAAAGAAAACAGCTGAACAGTGGAGCAACAAAACAAAGAAGCTCTGAGGCCTTCCACTGCCTACAGCAATATGCAGTTCAAAATGAATACTCTGCTCATTTCCATTCTAAACTAAACTCTATCTTCAAAGCCATCAATATTATCAGTGTCATTACTGCAACTGCAGCACGAGTTTAATGCAATAGCTATTAATTAGACCATTTTGCCCTCCTCCAAAAACAACCCTAGTGCATCAGTTCCTAATGGAGTTTATCTTATTGCATTTTGATTTTGCTCAGAGCAGCCCTTCTGAATTGTAAGTTACTGTAAGGTAATACAAAGTACAGCAAAGGTTATAGAATACCCTTCATACTTTACCAGCTCATCTGCTTCACAACATTACACACCAGCAGCATAAACAGCCAACTCAATAATGAAGAATGCTGACATAAAAAATAGCACCCTACAATCACACACTCCAAGTCTTTTCACTCAGCTCTCAGTGGTCAGCAAGGTGAACAAAACTGGAAATGTCAAAGAGGGAGGGCAAACCAGTTAAAACTTCACTTTTAGAGGTGAGAACTACTCATCCTTAAAACATCATCAGCTGTTCCATTTGTTTTACACCACAGTGGTTATCCTGTAGAGTTTCAATACTTCTGGATTAGTGTAAATCTCATCGTTTCTTTTGTCAGCCCATATTTAGCATGTTATCTAACTTGCTGGTTGGAGTTTTTCCATTGGTACATGAAACAGCAGTAAGTTAATTTGCATTGTAGGAGCACAGGTTGCTGCATCATCACTGCACAGGGAGTGATGCACATCTGCCTGTACTGACATTGCTGTGGCTCCTGCCTCCTTTAGTTATTGCGTAGAGATAGGACAAGGAATACATGCCTTTTCTTATCTAGCTCTGTCTTCTCTGGTCCTTTGTGTTTTCACAGTCCCCATCACAAACAGAGCTCAGCTGCTCAGTTTCAGCAAAATGAAAAAAGAAAAACTCAGGGTATCTTCTGAAAACCCAGCTCCTTCAGTCTGGAGGACTAACTAGCCACAAAAATGTTGTGAAGATTTCCTAACATTCCTACCAACATTCAGCTCCCTCTTCTAATTTGTGGAGATGACAGTTGTCTCCCACCAGTTCATGAAAATGTAAACTGATATTTACCTACAATTTTGGAAGGGGACAGTGGGTTTTATTGGTCATTGCTATTGTAATCCTTGCTGCTATTTCGGGTGAGTTACTGCTTTCTCTCTCAAATTATCTAAGGTTTAAGAGCTAACCTATCAACCAAGTAAGTTTTGATATCTATACTCACATATGTATGCATAGATAGATATACACACATACGTTAGTGTGTATGTTAGAATCATCTGTTCCATGAAATTGCTATTTCCTGACTTTGGGTTGGGGTATATTTTGAAAGAAAGAACATTCTGGTTAAATTTCATTTCAGTAATTAGTGAGATATGTGGGCTTGGGGTTTTCTTTAATGGAAAAGAAACTAAAATGAAACCTGATTTTTTGAAACTGAAAAACGCTTTGACTCATATTTGGTTCCAGTTTCTGCTTTTCAGGTTTATCCTAACCTGTAAGCCAACATGTAACTAGATCGCAGGCATCTGATCCAGCAGCTTCTATGCAAGCAAACCCCCCACTGACTCCTGCTGACTTAAGGGAAGCATCTTATTGCTACTGATGATGAGTTTGAGTTCCTACAAGTGTGAAGCTTTAGGTCCAAATGTGCTGAGAGGCTTAAAAATATCCATGAACAGAACTATAGATAATCAGTGTTGCTGAAATGTCAGAGAAGTTACTCAAAAGTGTCATGATGCAGTTTCCTTATCACTGAAGCTATCCCTGAAAGGAAAGAGAACTACAGGGGCTTCCATAATCTTTTTTATAAAATCATTATGGCTTCATCCCTTTAGAACACTTGATACTCTTGGCTCCCTGGAGTGGAACAGGAATGAAGTAAGCACGTGGGATACTTAGTCCTGAAATTTTTGATTTTGAGATTCAGTGCAAGTTCTGCCTGAGTGATTTATGAGGTAAATGTTAGGAAGGAGGCTTGAGGATTTAGCCATATATGTCTCCCTGGTTTGGACTCACAAGTACTTAAAACTCCATTATTGTTTTAGTAAAGCTGTTTAGGAATTTGCTGAAAACACTGTCTGCCTTGATTCTTAATGTCTACAGGATATTTCTTATGATAAATATTAATAATTTTCAAGGACATGGATGAATGCATTTTTATAATTATCAAAACCCAGACATACTGGTTTAGTGTTTAAAATTAATTATAGTATGGAAGCCAGTATTCCATAAGGGAATTATATTAACTCATCAGAATGAGTTCATTTTGCCTTTCAATTTACATTTGTTGAATTTTATTTACTGATTTTGTATTTGACTTCTAAGCACTTACTGAAATCTCAATTTTTTGTAACTAGAGGGCCTTACTCCTAAATGTTTGACTTGATGTGTATTTAATTTAGATCACCAGGTATTTGAACCTGTAACAAGTAAATAAATACAAATAACTGCAGAGGAAAGTAAGAGTAACAAATTTTCAGAAAGTGCCTCCAGTTGAAACATTCTTTTTGGCATGAGAATGGAAGATTAGTATTTAAGCATTTTAGATTGGTTTTCCTTCAGGATACATCCGTTTACTATGTTACTGAAAGGCAAAGGTGAGCAAGAACAAATGGCAGTTAGACAATGCTGATTTCAGGGCCCGGTAAGTGTTCCATCACCTTATCTGGTTCTCTAATGTACTACAATAAGGATTACATTCCACCAAAGAAATTAATTTTGTTGGCCATGCAGTGTTACCAACAATCTTCTTCATAGTGGAAATGATGATCTGATTACACTTAATTGCAGAAGCCTGTGATAAATGGGAACCAGCTGCTTAGTGGGTTTCCTCAGGTACCTCAGCACTTTACCTGGACTTTGCAGATTTCCCTGTTGCCATAGGGACTAATTCTGACTTCCCAAATCTGTAGCACTGAGGCTGCTGGGGGTTACAGGTTATGGCTCTAAGTGAGCTGGCAGTGGAAGGATCTCTGCCAACTTCTGTCTGCAAGAAGTTCCAAGCTTATCTGGTGCATGAGAGAACAGCAAAAGCAGCTAGGGGTTGGGAAGACTCAGGTAAGGGTTGATGTGCACTGGAGAGTACCTTTGGGGTAGGATGTTCTCTCAGCATTATTGATGCAGGAGAGCAGTACAAAAAAAGTCCAGAATACCATAGAAGAAGGTTCTGATATTTAATTTGGGGAAGCAGGAAGCCAAGGCATGGAGGAAGGACTTGGACTGCAGTTGCTCACATGATACCTGGTTTGACTGAAGGTATTTTCTTTCTGTTTGTAGAGTCAAAGGATTATTCATCCTAATACTGCTGGTGTACTTCTGACTCTTTCAGAACACTGAATAAATGTAATAAAGATTGTCTGTCTAGCCTTTTGAGAATTCATAAGGATTTGTCCTTTTTCTTCATGGTGATATGTCTTACTGGAAGGGGAGGAGCCACTTTTCCTTACATTCCATCCAGTGATGACAGCATAGGAGAACAGTCCATAATGCTTTTAAAGAATTATTCCTCCATAAAATCATGTGAAAATCCAAGTCTGAAGCAAAGTATTTTTCATTTGAAACCCCACTGTACCCTACGCATGCCATTGTGAAGATCCTCAGACTTACGGGTTTTCAGTTTAGCAGTTAGTGAGGGACTCAGAGCTGTTCCACAGTTATTGTGACTTCATCTCCAAAATTTTTAGCTGAATCCTAATCCACTGCATATTTTGGAAGTAGTTTAGAAACTGTAGTTCCCTGCAGACTCTGTTTTAGAGTCTCCAAAGGGTTACTACTGTATAACAAAATGGGACACCATTTTAAGGGCAGTTCTGCAAATACAAGCTCTCAGCTCTAATGTATTCTACTTTAGAGTCTCCACCCGATCTTCCCAATCTTTTAAGGATTGGTTTGCTTCTATTTGCAAAAATGGCATTGAAAGTGGGCACCCTTGACTAGTCTCCATCGAAAGTCAGAATTGAGACAGTATTGTGACATTAGTATGCATCCTTGCTCAGAACAGTGTAACTGATGCAATACATTTACAGCAAATTTTAAAATTTCCATCATAGTAAAGAGAAACTGTCATTCAATCCAGTGAAATGCTTTCTCAGCGTCAAAAGATGCTATTACCACAGGACTGGCATCATTTTTCATCTTAAAGAGGATATTAAATAAGCACAGCAAATTCGTGCAGGTAAGCCTACTGTACTAAACATAAAATAAAACCACGTATTGTTCAGGATGAATTATTTTAATGCTTATACTTCGAGTCAATTGGCCAATAACTTTGCCAATTTGTTAATACCTGCATTTAGGAATAAAATGGATCTATGTAACCTATATTGCTATATGTTTCAGTCTATTTCAATGTTGCCAGAATCAGCACCTTGCAGTCTGCAAAGTACCTGCTGGTCAGCACCTGGTTTGCATAATGTAGTGTTACAAAGATGAAAAAAACAGCCAACATCAGCTGGCGAAAAAAAAAAGTTCCCCTTTTGAAATGTGAAGGCTAACCTTGTCTAATGATTACAAGATTTATGAACAATTCAATAGCAATAGACTATAAAAGTGATAGGTCAGGCCACGTGTACACAAAGACTAAGCAGCTTTGGGTGAGATAAAAGATAAGGTGAAGATCCGGCTTAGATCCAGAGCTGTATTTTCAAGACAACCCAGCATGCTGAGCAGTAACATCTTTATAGAAACATACTTAGGTTTGAGTTTAGGAACACATTTTAACCACATATATTTGAATAAAAAGCCTCCCTTTCCATGGATCTTGAGCTCCAGGCAGAGGGAAGCAAAGATGTTATTTCCCTTTACACCACTTCTTTATTAAGATTCAGAAATGATATTTCACCTATATTAGGTATGATCAGGGAGCATCCATTGCATACCATACTTTCTGTGTACCATCTCCAACTTCTACTAAATCCTGATTAGCTGGCTTGAAATGTCAGCAGCCGTGGGCAGCTTTAGGCCCCAAAGATTTCTTTTCTGTTTGTATGAGTGAAACTGTGCAGATCAGACATAATTTTCATAATGTTTTGATTCACTTCTTGACTGACTGTGATACTAAGACATTGTTTATCCCTGACACACCCTTCAAAGTGCTTCCCACCCTACATTGTTTCTGTATTTGCTGCATATATTCTTTCTGCCTGCCTCTAACCCTTTCCCCTTCCTCTCTCACCCTTCAAATATGTAAAGCTGTGAAGAGAGTAGCCTTTCTTCTGCATGTTAGTTAATATCCAGACTACGAAACTAAAACTTACAGTACTGCATTTCTAATTAATCAGAAAGACATGCTGTAATAATATAGCTACAGACAAGGAGCTCTGCTAGCAATCACCCAGGGCTCTGTTGAAAAGCAACTTGCCAAGCAGACCAATCATTAGCCAATTACATCATGGAGTTCTGTATGGAATGGATTTGGTACATATGTGGTAGAGCAGATGGTAGGGAAGAGTAGCCAGGGAGGACCTAGTCCAGCTTCTCAATGGCTGGACAAATGGAAGTTCAANAAAAAGAGAAAAGCAAAAGAGCAGAAGTGGTTTTAGTTGAAGATGCGGGGGTGGGATTTGAGAACAGTTTCTGTAGGGTGTTAGTTGTAGGTGTAACGTGTTGGAATAATCAGTACAGGTAATTTGAAAGTACTGTAGTGATCATGGCTCCTGGATGGCTTCTGGTTCAGGTCTGCATGGTTTCTTGCAGGTCCTTGTGCCTTGCTGTCTAGAAAGGTGATCGAAGCAAGAGGGGTGGAGCAAAGCCCTTGCAAAAGCTGAGGAAAGGAAACTGCAAACCAGAGTTGGACCACATGCCCAAAAAATTTGCTGATAGAAGCTGGCTCAGTTTGTCATGAAATGAGCCTGTGCATAGCCCATTTTTGTCTTCTGGTGAGAGTGAAGAAAACAGGTTTTTTCCATGCCCATTAGTCTCCAATGTGTCTCATCAGCTTTTGGTAACTGCTAGTGGTAATTCAGGAAAGACTGTGAGGTTTCATAACTTATGGTAGCTAGAAATGTGCAGAATCAGAGTCAAGTAATGTTCTAAGCCAGCACTGAACGAGGTCGCTTCCGACTCAGTTCTGTTTGAAGCTTCTTTCAAGCTGAGATGGGAGAGGTTGCTATTGCAGCAATCCTCGGGTGATGCTGAAAAACAAGAATTCTTGGGTTTGAGAAGTCAAGAAGGTTCGGATTTCCAAAACAGCCTTCTAATTTTCAGTGCCCAGCTTTAGGTTTTGTGGGTTTCACTACCCAAGGTACTGAATATTCATGGCTATAAGGCGACAGCTTGGGATTGAGGAAGCAGCGTTCCTTACCTTCACTACACAACAGTCTTCTGGAAATAGAGATGAAACCACATAGATGTTGTTAGCGTGTAGACAATCCTTGAATATGAATAGTGCTTAGGAAAAATTTTTTGAAGATCCAAAGAATTTACAAAGTCAGTAGTTTCTTTGATTAAAATGATTGAGCCAGCTATACAGACAACACTGGTACATAATTCCTTCTCTCTTCACTTAGGAAGAAACACTGTCTATGTTTGTTTACGAGCAGGGTATTGAAATAGATACCAAAAAAACCTCCAAAAGCAGTGACTGAAGAAACATAGAGCAACTATTACTTTATTTCATACTATTACATCATGCCCATTTATTCACTTCTCTGCTAAGCTTTGGTTCTTCTTTACTGTTTGCAAGCTCTTGAACCACATCCCACAGTCCTTCAACCCAGCAGACTTCTTGTGAGTTGGAGCTGATGTGCAGATGGACCCGAGCTCCTCTGCACAGGCTCCAGACTGGGTGGTGTGAGCCAGCTTTATCCCAGAAGGCTTTAGTCACAGTGATGTGCTTATGTGCCCGAGTTAATGTGCCAGAATAGACGTGCTTTCAGATTCCAAGCTCCGCATTTTCCAGAGTGATATTGCTTAGAAGCAGAGAAGCTCTCATTTATCAATGGACAGAAACTGAACCTGCCAAAGTGGAGGAACCATTGCTGGAGAGTGACTCAGGATTGTGACAGAGATGAAGAGGTAGGAGACTGAGCAGAGGAAGCTCATACAATGAGCAAGAACAGCTTGTGTCACATTACCACCTGTTCCTTTGACATCTGAATTTATAGTCTAAACCATAAATGGCTTAAGGCCTCATTTATTTGAAGTCAGGACAGAAACAGCACATGCTCTACAGAGCTCAGCTTCACGTTTCAAGTACCAAGCACATGCAAAACTGAACAAACCTTACCGAATTTGGGGGCTTTTGGTAACAAATAAAATCTAGATGCCATGTAAAACTATTGTAAAGGAAAAGACATCAAATTGATCCCTTCTAAACTAAAATAAATCATAAACAAAAAGGGAAAATAAAGTAAATAGGTAAATATGAGTGCTTGAGGCGAAATGTAATTCCTACCAAGGAAATAATCAGATGTTAAAGTACTGTGGCGAAACTCGAGTTAGTATGTTCCTGGCCCTGTAGTTTATGGGAGAGAATAGACCTATAATCACCACCTTGAATAAAAAATATATACCATGATTGCGAAAAGTATGGGATTTTTTGAAGTTCTATCACTTGAGTAAAAACCATGAAGCAGATGGTAATGACAAAGGCTAGGGAATGTGATAACATGTATTAATAGCCGTTCAAAGAAACAAAGGTACAGCTGCTGCAGGAAATGTTGGATCCAGCTCTGCAGCTGAGCTGAACTTGGTCCTCTGCCCTGAAGTGTTAGAAAGAAAAATGAATGTATTTAGCCATGGATTTGCTCTAATCCATGATTTGAGGATGCCAGTAGACACCCAAGGTATCTATCCTGTATGGAACAGAGAAGACTCATTTTCTATATTTGTTTAAGAGTGACAAATATCAATAACATAGCAGAAATGTTTAAAAAGAGAACACAGCACATCACAAAGGAAAACAATCCACCTGTTTCAGCAGCTGGTTTGAAGCATCCTGTTAGGTATCTGTTGCAGCAAAGAAACACTCCCACTGTTTCAGGCTAGTTTCTACAATACTTGTTTATCCTGGCTAGAAGAGTTTTCTAGGGTGGTTTGCCGGACCTGATTTGGACACAAGAATTAATTTTATAGCTGCTCTTTACTCTCCTGTAGGTTCAGATTCCAGGTCCAATTGCAATTAACCAAGTAAGCTACATACTCTGTCTTCATACCTTTCAAATGACTGCATCCTGTCTGAGATCTCTGGTGTCTGGTAGCAGAGGTCTGTCCCCATCTGACTCTGGAAACAGCCAGAACCAACACTGTCTTAACAGGCAGTTCACCTGAATACAGAGACCCTCCTTCAATCTGTCAGCTTCCTTGGGAAACAAGACTACTGAGCACCTCTCAGCAGTAAGGTGAGCCTGCCAAGACTTTACTTGTCTGTCTCTGGAGTATGCTGGGTAAATAGAAGACATTTGTACATTACAAAGGTGGTCACTACATAATTTCTGGAGCACACACGACTCAAGCATGAAGTTGCTGAGCAATGACAGAAGTCACTGACAGCTACTCTCACGCTGTACATTACAGACTTGTTGCTCTGAATTAGCACATATCCATATTTAGTGATATCCTGTGTGAATAGTAAAGGTGATTTCTCTAAACCTGTAAATAAGAACAGTAGCTATTACCAATATAAGATCTGTATAGCTTGATTACTGAAGGACTTTACTTGATTCTATGACTGTGCCTTTTCAGTTGGATGAGGGTAGATCCCCTTGTTGCCACAGTTGTTGTTCAGCCTGTCATCATAAGCGATGTTTGTGTTTGTGTTAGAAATAGCAGGAGAGTTTTCTATCGACTTTCTAATAACACATAAAGAACTGCAAACCAATCCATAATGAGCACTTATCCTTCTTTGCTTACTTTTTTGCTCTAATGCTTCATGTCATATTTGCTGGGTAATTTTTTTTTAAAGTTTAGAAATTCTGTTTCATTTAACACTTTGACTTCCTGTTGGGGTAGTTTTTCTTTCCAAAGGAACAAACATACATACACTGAAAACTGAGCCATCTGGGATCCTCTTGAGATCTTGTATATTACAGCAAAGATATCCCCATATTTAAATGTATCCAATCTCTCACCAAATTGTAGTAATTATGTCCTCAGTCGCTTTAGTCCATGTGTTAAATCTGTGCTCTGTTTATAGGATATATGCCTTCCTTCTCTTGTTTTGGTAGTGAACAGTAAAACAAAAGGCCATGAAAAGGTTCCTGGTCATGCCTGTTTGGCTTCCACCAGTGGTACTGGGTACCTTCCATCTCAAGCCTCCTGTGCTAATTTCTTAACCTTCAAAGTTTCTGACTTTAGATGATGTATTTTGATTGCACTGTATATTCCAGGATATTTCTCGTTTAACTTCTCCAAAATAGTTATTAGAATGAAGCACAGTGTTTCATGTGTCATTTTAAAGCAGATGAGTCAGCTCAGTTGACCTAGACATTGTTTCTGAAACATCCAATACCTTTATTTGGACTGGGGAGAAAACTAAGAAATAAGAAGGAAAAAATAAGCAGATTCAGCAGATCTTATCTCACCATTTCCCCCTCCTGTTTTCATTTGCACTTCTATTTCCATGCAATATTTCATTTCTTTATGCATCTATCACTGTTTGCTTCTGTCTGAAGTTCAAAGGCAGCCTGCTTTCATAAAGGAGAGACAGTATTGACTGATCTATAATATTGTTTCTACCTTTTTTGACCAATCTTCAATGCATATTTCCAGTTTTGAGAAGCATTTCATGAATCACTGGGCAGTTTGAAAAATCTATAGTGTAGGCTCGTTACTTTGCTGGCTGCTGAATATTTTCCATTGGTTGTGTTGCAAGGCAAAAATGCAGCCCTTTCTCTCAGGAAAAAGAGGTTAAAATTTCATATATACATAAATAATAAAACAACACATGGAGGTGATATTAGTGTGATATATTTCATTTCCTATATACCTTTGACTGCCCTGCTGCCTATTAACCCACACAAACTTCCATCATATTCCAATCTCCTTAGCACCTTTAGTCTCGCTTTTCTAGGTAGTCAGTCAAAAAAAGCTTGCTTCTTTCCTCTGAAATGTGGCACTCCCAGCCATCCTCCCAAATGTCACTGGCTGCAGGCCCAGGACAAGCAATATTCTGTTCTACACTAGTGATCATGGTTTAAGCTCAAACCTCATAAGGCTGCAGAAGTGGGAGCTTTATACTTCCAAGTGAGCTCTTTGCCCCAGCAAGCAGAGAGGGATAAAATGGCTGTAGGAGTTTACTTCAGTGGGGCCAGGAAGCCCAACTCCTGAGGAGACAGATCCGGGGCTTCACAGACCACAGAATATAATGGAAATGACAAAATGATGCAACTTACCGGGAGTCACTTTTAGATTAATTTTAAATTTTTAACAAATTTTTTCCCATGTTCACCCACCTATAGAATCTTAGTAACTCAGATTCTGCGTTTCAAAGGTAAAGGATATCAAAGTGGTCTTGATACAGTTAACCTCTCCTCTCCAATCTATTTTAAGGACTTCTATCACCAATATTTTTCTGAAAAACACCTTCAGACACGTAGTGTGATGGGAATGTATTTAAGTGCTTTCAGCACTCCTGCAGAGTGACATGCAGAACTCACATAGAGTTTAACTACTTATATCACACCATATCCCTTTTCTTCTCAGCCTTTTTTGAAGGGTAGTAGATAAACAAAAACTTCCTTTTTCTTGTTCTCTTCAAAATTAGGCACAGATCTAAATCAGTTCTCTAAAATAGTATCTTTTTTTTTTTAAAACAAAGGAGCCACACTGCCATCAATGAGTCACAAAATAATTAAACATTAAAGGCTGTCTGGGCTTTTGTTCTGAGGAGGTGGCAAGGTTGAAGGGTAGCTGCAGCTTCCGGTTTAGAGGCATTCTGTGTACGGACTGCATGTGCAAACACCCTGCCTCTGGTCTTGGTGGAAAAGAGATAGGGACAGCAAGGTCACATGGGTAGTTGACAGTGCACTTAGGGAAAACAGCATCTGGATCATCAACAGAAACACCAGCCATTGCCCTCATCCTAACTTCCACTGACTATTTTGGCTACCAGTTGCTGAGGTGTGCTGGCATAGAGGCATCTCCACTCGAGTACTCATTCCAGGTCAACCATAATGTGGAAAGTATGTTTATAATTGTTCACTGTATTAGGATGTAAATTATGCTATGTAATTTCTATATAAACTTGATGAGAAACCACCCATAGCTTGAAAGGGTTATTTTATATCTATCTAAGGAAATTTCTCAAAGACAATTTGGGCTAAAAGGCATTATAAAAAGGTAGTTATTTCATATATCCAGACATCTCAGGGCAAGTTGCTGTTTGAGAAGTTTTATTTAGAAATCAGTGAAAGACTTCTGTTGCTCCAAGTCCATTGTCAGTTTTGAGAGGTTTGTCTCTCTGTGCACCACTACTTCTTACACAGATTTCTCACTCTGCATGGATTTTTATGTTGTCATTAGCATCTTAGGTCCTCCTGAAGCTGCCACAAGCAGATTTTTATTCCATATGGCTATTTTGTCAGCTACCAGAAAGATGAATATGAGAAGGGTAAGTTGGAAGAGGAGACAACCCAGACCATTCCAATCAAATGAAAAGCTCTCCCCAGTCAGACTTGGTTGAAAAGCCCTGCTACCATTCTGCCACTTTTTCTCCTGAGCTATGGGAAGCAGCTGTTTATGTTTTAATCTGTCTTTGCCCCCAGCTCTAAGGAGGAATAGAAATGCGTGGATAGTTCATTATCCCTTGCATATAGAAAATAAATTGTCTGAAGCAGGAAGTCAAATGGACTTTAAGAAGTTTTCCATATTGACTCATTTCCAAGTTGATTAAATGCTCATAAGTGCAGCCTATGCTCTTCTCCTTGCAAATCTAGCTATTGGGTATACAGATTCATATTTACACGTATGCAGATTCCAATAGTGTTACAAAAAACAAACTTCCAGATAGCTAGAACTATTAGTTAATAGGAATTTAAAATTAAATTGAATAGCTGGGCTGTTTTCCAGATGATTTCTGAAGTTCCTGTGCTTACACAAAAACCTCCATAGGATTTACATTACACTACTGTATTTGTTTCAGTGAGCATTTGACTGCCAAGAATATGGTCTATGACCAAAATGGCAATCTAATTAAATATTTGACAAGCAGAAAGCTGGACATTATTCAAGTCAAGCATTAAATTAGAAAATTTAGTTTGTCTCCTTTATCAGTAGATTTTTAAATCAGCCTATTCTACCAAAACCCATAAGTTTAATGAATTTGGTCAGACATACTGTGTAACAGATGTCTAACATACAGCCATGAGCCTAAATCATAAAAATGATGCTTCACTTTGGCACAGCGCAAAATATATATGAAAGACTCAGAAAGGTCAGTCACCAGCAACCTGCTTGCTCATAGTTGAGAAACAGCACTGTAAAATGCATGAGCTGCCTTTTGTAGTCTCTTGTAGGAAGGCTTGGAGAGCCACAGATAATTTGCTTTCAATGATTCATCAAGTTGGCCCTTTGTTTCACTAATTTGAGTGTCAAGTGCAACCACATAATAAAGAATTACCAAGACCTGATAAGATTCTTCTTACATTGCTCTGTTTGTCTTAACAACTGGTACTGTTGAAACCAACCCCACAAATTGCATAAACAGCAAGTGCGTGTGCAACACGGCATCTGTGAAATGATGAAGCGTGTTTACTGCGTTATCCGATGATGTACCACACCTTCATGTTTCTTTTTCCTTTCTTAAATGGCACTAATTGCTGCACGCTGTGCCCATGCTATAGATGGCATTTGTTTCACTATTAGTCCTCCAATGAATTAGCAAAGATAAAAAATTGATTTCAATGACAGTTCCAGCCTTGAGAAAGGTGCTACTGTGACCATGGTTGAGTTACCCTGCTGATAGTTATCTCCTTAATGTAATTTTTAATACTACATAGCTCTAGGTTAGGTGTGAAGCCATATTTTAGAACTACTATTTAGATGAGTAGTTTCAAGTGAAATATCTTAATGATTAGGAGATAGATTTTTTTTTTTTTAATGCTATCAGTCTAATAACTTCGTAAGAGATCAACCCTAAAAAGTGGCTTGTTCAGAAGGGGCACATTTATTATTGTGGAATTCCCAGAGCAAAAGATCTATGTAATTTGAGGTCTGATTGAGTTTTCACAACTGAACCGAACACTATGAATACAAAGAAAGAATAAAAAACTTTAGAAGGCTGTTTGTGAGAGTGGGAAAATGTCCGCCTTCAGAAACCAGAGACATGGCATGGGGAGCAAGTCTGTGAGATTTGCTTTAGAAGACGAAGAAAGCTTCTGTCAAAAGGGTTTGAAACTGGTTGTTAGAGCTTAGGAAAGATTGTGTGAGAGGGCGTCGATTTTTAACTAACGTGAATTTGAAGTATTGCCTGATCTCTGCCAGCTCCAGGAAACCCAGGCAGCAGTGGGAGAACGAGAAATTTTCCGCTAGGGAAAAACGCAAATAATGTAACGTGAAGGTCGTGCCCCAGTGCCATAAGCAGGACAGAAAACCTGGGCAGAGGGAGGGAGGAAGGNGGCAGGCTCCGAGGGTCCGGCCGAGTGTAATTCCCCCCTAATCCCCGCCACGGCGGCGCTTCCCTGGCCGAGCCATGTCTGCGGCTTCCCCGCCATGCCGAGCCTAGCGGGGAGTGGGAGGACTGGCGGCCGGGAAGCGCACAAAATGAAGACCCTGATGGTAAGTGCATTGTTGGCACGGCTCATCCCGGCTCCCGCGGCGGGGAGAAGAGCGGGGGAGAGGCGCGGAGCGGGGCTGCCCCGGGCACCCTGTACACGCTCCAGCCTTCCCCGGGCTGCATCCCCGCGGCTCTCCGGGATCGCGCGAAGGCGACCAAACCTCGGCGGCGGCGACGAAGAACTTTCCGCCTGCTTTCTTTTATTCATGTTGCTCGTGGTTTGGGGGTTTTGTGTGTGTGTGTGCGTTTTAAGGAGCGTACAGAAAACCAATCTGCTTAAAGGACAGGGCTGGAGGTAGCTGGGCGGGGGGGAGCGCTACAGTCCCCAACACTCGTTTAAATGCACGAATGAGGTGCCCAAAGGGGGACGGCGCCACGGGAATAAGAGGCGCGGGGTACCGGGCGCACGGAGGGGAGAAGAGGCGAGGAAGCAGGGCTGGGGGAGAAGGAGGGAGGCATGGGAGCGGGCTGGCGAGGGGGCATGACGAGGACGAAGGGGCTTCCCCAGTTCACTCCTCGCACTTCTGCCGGGTGGCTGGCGGGTGAAACTTGCGGGTGCGCCGGCGGGGAAGAGGCGCGCCCCGCTGGGCCCCGCGGCGGGGGGAGCCCGCTGAGCCGGCTCTCTCTCTGCCCCCCGCAGCGCCACGGGCTGGCCGTCTGCCTGGCGCTCACCACCATGTGCACCAGCTTGTTGCTCATGTACGGCGGCATCGGCATCGGCGGGGGCCACCCGGAGCCGCGGCGGCGGCAGCAGCAGGTGGCGGCGGTGCCCAGCCGCCCGCCGGAACGCGACCAGCGCCACCCGGCTCTGCCCGTCGGAGCCGGCCTCCTGGAGGGCTACATCAGCGTCCTGGAGCACAAGGTGAGCCGCCGGCCGCGGGACCGCCCCTCCCTCCCGGCCTCCCTCAGGGTGCGCCGACCCCGAACCTGCTGAGCTCTCCCTCCTGCCCCCCATGAGATGCCCGGTCGCCCTCGGCCGGGTCGCCGTGCCCTGCCTGGCTCGCTGTCGGGGTGGGCTTAACGCTGCCTCCGGGTGCCGTCGCGCCTGGCCCGAGGGCAGGAATTACCGGGGTCAGGAGCCGGGCTCCGGCCCGCGGTTGGGGGTTTGTGCAATGCTGCTTGTCTTCTCCCTTGCACAGTAGAAGGCGGGGGG
>VYXC01011093.1:437501-597374 GCA_013397175.1 Platysteira castanea
GGGGGAGGTGAAGTGTGTAGTTTCTAATGTTGTATGCCCTAGGTAGAGTACAAATGCATGTTTATGATGGTATTAGTAAGGGTTAAAGACTGAAGTTTATTTACTGGAAGGCAAAGTCAATAGGTAGGTGTTTATTCTTAGCTCATTTTGTCATAGGAAAATAAAAAAAAGTCCCCTGCACAAATGACCTTTTCATCCCCCTTCTGGGAAGAAGTTGTCAACCGTAGTTTCCATTCTAGAAACTGAGGACACTTCTTTAATGGTGAACAAGATTATGTCCCTCCCCTTGACAGAGGAATTACCAGGCTGTATTGTCAGACTGTAATACTTGTTTACCAGAGACAGGCAGACTAAGCTTAGATAGCTGACAGGACAGATGTAGTGACATAAAGTGAGCAAGGTGGCACATCCATGCCAAAGAGATGCTTGAGCTTCAGTCATTTTCTCAGAAGGCATATTCCTCTACTTTTTGTGTGGTGTTTGGTTTGTTGCTTTCACCTGGAAATTCCAAGGTCTCCCTCTTCCAAAACCCCAGAAAATGTTTAGTACACACACATCTTGCAGTAAAAAATTACTGTAAAAAATAAGCAAGGGAAGTGAGGATTCTCAACTTTCTTATGTTTTCACATCCAGACTGACAACTTTCTGAAAGATACGTTGTCAGACAAGTTACTGGGCTCAGTTTAGAGGTACTGTGTGAAGACTAGTGACTTTGATATACAGAGATTTTTATTGTTCCTTCTGGCATAACTTTGTATGCAAGAGTTATCTGTAGGGCTCTTAGCACTGAAAAATAGCACATGATAGTGCCTTGTAGGCTTTATTTGCTTTCTTACATGGTTCTCCTGGAAATTCTCAAATGTAATGTCTATAGAAAAAGCAAGTTTGGCCATGGGCTTCCTACTGTCTAACATGTACTCTTGTAATTCTTTTGTTCTTCTTGAACATAACTGTAGTGATAGGTGTAGATATATGTGCACATGATTTTTGTAAACAGCAGTAACTGAAAAGACGTCTGTGGGTTTTTTGGGATGCATGTGTGAGTAGCCTTCTGATTCTGATAACACCTCACACTAGTTTCTCCAGACTCACAAACACGCTTCATTAACAGGCTATACTTAAAATCACTGTTCTGTTATTTTCCAGGGTAATTTTAATGTTTCCTTGTGTTTTGGAGAAAGATGATCCTTTGGCTTTTTAATATATTATAACATGGCCTAAACCCCATAGATACTCCATTTCTGAATTTCATTTCACACAGCTCATGCCTCACAGTAATAATCTGCTGAAGGTTTAATAACTTTTCCACCTAACTTCTGTGGGTCAAAAAGAATATTGTGCAATCCCTGCTGTGTTCCCAGCTTGCTTTGTCTTATTTTAATGCACATGAGATCATGCAGAGAGCTGTGCCACGATGGTGTACAGAGCAATGAGGACACTAAATTACCATAAGGAGACAGGGGAGAAAGGGGCTTTGTCTCTTAATAACGTATTTCTTTTTGTAATTTAATTTGGTAATCCATGTATTTGACATGGATTACAATCCCAGAATACACAGGTTTCATGCGTAATAAAAACTGCAGAACGCAAAAGATCACAGGCATTCATGGTTTGGAAAAAGAAGGATGCAGGATTGGTGATGGTGAGAATAGAGAGAGAGAGATAGCAAGAACCGAGAAATCGTGAGACATGTTCAGAGAACATGTGGTTTGAGTAGGACACTGGAAACTTCAGAGAAGACAGCTTGAATAGCAAGTGAAATGAGGGAATTTGGGGAAGTTTTAAGGAATGTGAAGAGAGCTGCAAGATGAGAGCAAGGTAAAATTCTGTAGCTGTGAGAAGGACATGATATTTGAAGAGATGGGGAGGTCTGGAAGGAGATGAGAAGTATCTGTTGTTTGAGGACAACAGGCTTGCAAAGGTAAGGCAGGAATGACTTCAGCAATGGTACATGTTATTTTGATAGCACAGAGGTGATGATGGGAAATGACAATGAATGGTAGATTTTTCACAGTATAGCTTCCTTAATTTCTCATATAGAATCTTGAAATTATCTATCCATTTGAATGACCAGAAGCTGAATGACCATTATACAAAATTCATCTGTGGTATGTGTTCATGCCTGAATGACAGGTAGCAGTGAACTGAATGTCTGGGTGATTCTTGTCCTTGTTGCTGCATCCCATAATTTGCTTAAACAGGAAAATCTCCTTTCATGTTCATGCTGTTGTACCCATTCTGGTGCATTTAATGAGTAAGTATGCACATATATGACAATTACTGAAGTTATTATTAATCCAGAATCACAATGTGAGTACTGACACCCAAGGTGTGTATGTGGTAGTAGAGATGTTTCTCTTCAGGGATAAAATTTAACAATTGTCCTCACTGTGAAATATCGTGTATCACAAATGTCTGTCACTACTAGCAAAACAGCTCATTTAGTAGTGCTGGATGATCATGTATGGAGACTATTTGTTAGAAGATCTGGGCACTTAGTAAAGTAACAATGATTTTGAAATACAACCTGCAATATTGTAATTACCAATTATTTTTCTTCTTTTATTTTATATTCAGTAAGAATTGTAGTTCCTCATCCATACTGTCAAGATAAGCAGGCAGCCTCTGAGAATACAATAAAATATGTCCTTTTTTTTTTACTGGGTTGAAGAGTTTTTTTGCAGGAGTTTCTAGCCTTTGCCTTCATGGTTTCTGCAAGCCCATTTTTCCATGAGTCAATCATCAGAGATCAGAACCCCTGTACTTAGCTTTAGTAGCCTTTCACAGTTTAGCCGTGCATACTTAATTTTTGTTGAGCTGAATTCTTGGAATAGAAAAATTTAGAAATGCTGTGGATTCAGAGATACAAGTGGATTCTTGTCATTTCACCTCTGCGTGTCCCAGAGTAACAGCTGTTGACAGACATTGTTGATGGATGTTTGAAGTGAATAAACAGTATCTCTTTTTGTTCCCAATAGCCAGATGTTGTATCCTAAAGAAGTGTTACATTTTGAACAGAAAATATGGCTTGCTGGTAGTTGCTATTGAGAGGTCAAGGACTGAAACAAGTGAAGAAGTGGCAGCTTCTACTTTGAGGAGCTGTTGCTTCCTACAGAGGGACACTGATTGTAGCACTGCTTAGCTACTGCATCTGCTCTGCAGTTAGAAAGGACAAGAGTCCTACACTGTTGAAGTGACATCTTGCATGAATTCTTTGAGTGTTATCCTGAAATTAAGGAGGTTTTGTCAGTGGTATTGATGAAAGCAGAATTATGCTCTTCTGTGGGGAGGCATGGGGATAAGCCTTTCTGTTGATTTATCATAATGCTAGCAAGAAATTACAATGCTAATATTTTTAAAGCAATTATTGCATGCAAGTAAGAGAATGTTAATGCAAGTAGAAAACCCAACACTATTCCAGAACTTGCAAGAAATTAAAATTTAACCATTATATTACTATTCTGAAATGAATGTGAGAGCATATCTCTGGATAGTTAAAAAGCTTTTTACCCAGTTTTGACACAACAGTTGGTGCTGCAAATAAAATATGAGTTTGTCACGTATGTAATTGAATAATATTTCAAGCCATCAAGGATTTTGTTTCTTAGAAAATAAAAAAAAATCAAAATCAATCCTGCAGTCAAAATGTATGATTTATTACAAATACTTTTAAATACCTTAAGCGCATTGAGATCAACATGATAATTTAAGTGACCACAATGATTTCTTAATTTATGATAATGTGAGTTATCATATGCAAAGAAATCTTTGTGATCCCTCTAAATTAATGCAGATCAGAGAATAGTGTAGTTAATGAAGTATTTGAGGAAGAGTCATTCTGCAAATAGTGCTGCTATAGCTCCTTAATCTCTGAGCTGCAAAAAGTTGCTCTTGGGTGAAACTATTTTTTTCAGGATAATAAACTTTGTGCACTTAAAATCTGGTGGGAATCTTGCCGTGTTTTATATTATTTTTAGTAATTATTTCATCAAATGAGTTTGAAATTTGAACTTTTACCTCATTAAACCATTGACAATTTGGGACCGGTTAGTTTTGGGGGGCTTCACTAAACCAGTCTTCATAACTAAATGTAGAGATGAGAAGGAATCAAATTATTTTGAGGGTTTTGATGTCTTTTAAATGAATTTATCACGGAACCATAATGTATCTTAACAGCAAAACAGCTTGTCTTGCCTGAGGTGAGATCAAGCCCACAGAGTTAAGTAAACCATGTACCATGATTTCATTATGTGTTCCTATTTGCCCCTGAAATTCTTACCTGCAAAGGAAGGAAGACAAACTTCATTATGCAATTAAGGATTTGATGGAGTTTTTATTATGTGAGAGATCCACAAGGGGGAGACTTTATTCTAGAATAACCTTGTTGGGGACACTTCCATCCGTCAGAGACCTAGGCAAGGTGGGAGTCCAAACACCCTTTTCTCAATGCTCTCTTGGCTTCCTGGCTTTTTAAATTTTTAGTTACCACAGTTACCTACCACTGATAAGCTGTAGGTTTATTTAAATCCTTATCAAGTTGGCATCTTAAAAAAAAAAAAAAAAGAAAGATGACGACCATGGCAGTCGGAGAATGTAACTGACTATCTGCACACACAGAGCAGAGACAATTGTTTTTCCAGATTTACCCAGCTTTTGAATAATGACCGTCCTGTGCTTTACAATTTCTTACTTTTGAGCAACTGCAGTAGTGTGCTTTTTCAGGCTAACATTTATTTTGATGACCCTTGTCTAAAATTTTTGGCAGTTTCTGTGCTCACCAGCTGCTCACACAGGGCAATACAGAGTGCACAGCAATGACAGGAAATGATGGTTCATTTTCCTGTTTTCCAGGTTGGTTCCTTCTATGAAAGAAACCAGTAGTTCTAGCGTGGCACTGCTCCTACTTAGAATATCTTGAAATATTTTTAAATGTTTACATGTAGGTATCAGTTGCTGTGCAGTTTACACATTTATTTTAAGAAAAAGGCTGTGTGTAGTTGGACACATCTTTTTGGACACATCTGACTCCAGTGTATACTTGAGAGAGAAGTGTTACCTAGGATAATAAAAAAAGTAGTATTTTACAGTTAACACTATTGCCTAATTCTTTCTAAAACAAATGCTGTTAAAGATGAAATCTAACTAGCGGGAGTAGTGGGTCCAGGCAGAGGTTGGTATCTGTTGCTTAAAAAATTGTCTCAAAAGAGCACAGATACTATTAAATGTTGAAATATCCCTGAAAACTGAAAGATGTTTGGTATGCATCTAGTAAATGATGTTGTAAATGTTCATTAACGTAGTGTGATGCATAAAAACCTACCCAACCACAACCTAGCCATGTTCTGATCATTTCCTGGTGATTGGGAAGGTAAAGGAGAGAAAATCTTTGTTGTAATACTGAAAGCAAGAGAAGGTTTTGGAGTTTATACCAGGTGAAGATCTTGCCCTATGTAATTTGTGACATTTTGTGATACAGCTTTATTCTTTCATAGAAACTGAAGCAAAAAGATTATTTCTGAGACTGTATCACAAGATGTTGATGATTTATTTCAGTACAAACATTAATAGTAGGTAATCAGGTTGACAATCGATGCAGAATTGTGTTTTAGTTTTCTCGCACTTTAAAAAAGTCACATCTCACAGACTGATATCGCATCTGTGATATCACACATATTGCATCTGATACCATATATTGGTCATAATATGTTGTCTTATTTTTGTAACTGACCAAGACAAAGCGGGTTTTTTTCCTTTTTTTTCCTTCTCTTTTTGTTTGTAAAAGAAAAATTGCGGAAGCATGAAGATGTTAATTTTTGCACCTCTTTTTTTGACTGCTTCTGGATTATATGAATTTTTCACAAATTATCCTGATTTATGAAAAGTGAAGAATGAGTAAATATGGTCTTTTCTGTTTTATGAATATCATGCACATCATATTTTAATAAGTAGGTGCTGTTTCCCTCATCTGCTTACTTGTCTTCTTTTGTGAACATACAAAATTCTTAATTCAATGGATATGCAAAATACTTCCAGGCAGGGAATTGGTGACACTTTGTCTGCTGGTGAAATTTGTTCATCTCTCATGCAAAACCCCTTAATATTTTTTCTCTTTACTTTCAGCATTAATTTCAATAACCACATTTATATTTTTAGTATGTGTTGAAGTACATTATATTTGATAACCATTTAAAGTTGCTATATTGTGCACTTCTTTTTCACATGATCTTTCACTGTGAGCATTTTAGACTATTTTCATCTTCCTGTGAAGACAAAGTGTTCTTTTGAAGGTTTTTAATCCTTAGTGGAAGCAAGCCTGAACTAAATGAGATTTTCAATGACAGGAAATGTAATTTTTGCTCCCAGCTGATGGATATCTCTCAATAGAGTTCCTTAAATTCTCCCTTTCAGCTTGTCCTGGGGCATAAGTGGATATTGAGTGTCATCCTAACTGTGTGATACCCTCAAAACATAGACTGCAGGTAATTTCCTTTTCCCAGTGACCTTCCTCGTGAGTTTAGGCTGTATTGCTCAGTAATGCTCCGAATGCACATCCTTGATGCTGAGGTGGCATTGATAGAAGAACTCAGTGCATTAATTGAACTTCTAATTAGGGCAATTATGATCAAATCAGCAGTCGTTTGGTGCTGATATAAGCAGATGTGACAGCACAAAAGCTACTTTGAAGGTGAGGTGAAGCATCATGGTATTTAACCTCACTCCGTTTCACCTCATCCCTAAGCAATCTCCATTACTCATCACTCTTTCTCTATAACAGTTAAAGCCTAAAGTGCCAAGACCAGGTTAACTACTAAAGTTTGGTGTCAGCTGGAGAAGCAAGTATTTTCAGTTTAAAAACTGCTATTAATTGTTCTCTATTGTCATTCTGAAAATAGCCAAATGCAGTTAAAAATAGGAGTCACATAGGAAGCGAGGGAACAAGTCAAGGCTGAAACTTTCTGCCTTCAGAGAGTCTGTTTGCAACAGAAGTGCAAAATACAGATGGAGGAGTGGAGCTCTGAGGTGTCTCTTGATAGTCTATATGAAAGACAGAGCTGGGCACTGAGAAACATGTACACACTACTGTTGCCCTGGTTTTTGTTAAGCCTTCTGGTTTTAACCTTGGAGTCAAATTCTTTCACACAGTTCATGTAAATAATAGCCAATGTTTACTTAACGGTATTTTCTGTTTTTCATTCCTTTTGTGATAAGAAAACTTTAATGAGCACCTTTCTTCTCCAGTGGGATTGAGAAGGAAGTGACATGCTCTCCAATCCCTTGTGGAGTTGGGACGTGTATATGAATGTGAGAAATGTAAATAATAAACAGTATTATTCCTACCTTTCTGCTGAACCTGGTAGGCGTGAGAGCAGAAACTCCCAGACACACACTACTATAGAGAATCCTACACATTTGAACTGAGGTTAGGCAAATCTGGTAACACTGCTTGTGTCTGGGCTGTATTCAGAGACACAGGAAGGAAGAGAAGCACAATGTGTTTATTATGTGCAATAATGAATACCAAATCCTTACTGAAACCTTGTGAGAGAACTTCAGAATAAGATTGAGTTATTTTAAAACACAGAGAGGGAAAACTGATATATTTAATATGTTAGTGTTTTTTCATAATGGCAGTGTAGTACAAAATACTCATTGTCCAAGATAAGGGAACAGTAATGGGTTTATATGGTATACAGGCAGTGTAGATCAGGTTTTCTTAATTCGGATTTAATAATATGGACTGTTGTAAGTAACACAGAACAAGAATATATAAATGTGTGTCTTGTTGAATACAACATGTTAGGAATTCATTGCAGCTGTAGAAAAATTTCCATTACAGAATGGAAGGCTTAGTTAGAAATAACCTGGAAGAGGAAAATGTTTCTCAATAAACATTCACTATATTTGGAATATGCATTTTTGTTTAGCAAATAATATATTTTGATTTTAGTGTGTTATTAGCATCTGCAGGTATTGGCATGATGTTAATATTGCAGAAAAAAAATACTGTGTAAATTTTGTACTGTTAAAATATACCTTGCCCACAGCTATAGCAAGTCATAAAAGCAGATGCAATAACACTCAGCAGAGCATCAGTCTAACAGTTAGCTCTAAAGAAAAGAAAAATTCCACAGTGCAGATTTGTGGAAATGTACATCTGTACCAAGCTTTGTGCACAGGAAAGTTAAAAGAACTATTGTTATTAAGAAATATCTGGCTGAGAAACAGGGTTCTAGATACTGCATTCATCACGAGTATGTGCTGCTTACCAGTTAGCCTGCATGAGATAAAACCTTTTCTCCCAGTTTGAGATACCAGGCAGTGTTTTACAGGCAGTGACATCCAGGCTCATTCTGTTCTAAACTTTCTTGCCTGCATTACTGTTCTTTGCAGATAGACATTTTTGTTCCATTTCAATGAACTTCACGCTCGTGACTTGTACAAAACATAAGCATCTGAGGAAGCACATAACTACAGAGTGATAGAATCCTACAATGGTTTGGCATGGAAGGGACCTTAAAGATTATTTTGTTCCACTCCCCGCACTGCAATGGACAGGGACACTTCCCACTATCCCAGGTTGTTCCAAGCCTCGTAGTACCTGGCCTTGAACACTTCCAGGGACGGGGCAACCACAGCTTCTCTGGGTAACCCGTGCCAGGGCCTCACCACGCTCATAGTGAAGAATTTTCTCCTAATATCCAATCAACACCTATTCTCTTTCAGTTCAAAGCCATTCCCTCTTGTCATAGGATACGATGTTTTTTACTGTAGCTCTACCATATTTCATGTATAGTGCACACCAGATTTAATAAAGTGAGAGATGTAATCTAAGAGTATATTTTAAACAACCACAGTTGATACAGCAGACAGGAAGGTAGCACATGGCTGTGGACTGACGAAATGGTGCAGAGATTCTGAGGCTGGGTCAGGAAGTCTATCTAGTGTAGTTTGAGACAGCCTTGTTCGGTTGAAACCAGAATAGTTCGTCTGTATCCGAGCAAATAAATCCTGATCTTTGGCAGGCACATTTTTTCTGGAGCTGGGCTGGCTCTGCACTGTACTTTCTGTAGCATTTGAAGGTCAAGATAGGTGGAAGCCACATGGAGTGCCCGGGGAATAGAAAGACATGCTAACAACACATCTGGGCAATTCTCAAGTGCAGTGCCAAGGACTGAAATTGCATTTGGTATTCTAGCTGTTCCTTAACTTTAGCCATCCAAATAATGTACACCTTGTATTTGAAGAGACTGAACTTTTGGCCACAGCAAAGACATGTTTAGAGAACATGGTTTCCAAGATTGTCCATGGTCCTTATGAGAAAGCTTTTGGCCAAATGCATGGAAGCAGTGCTTTCCCAGCTTCATCCTCAGTCTTTGTGCAGAGCTCAGAGGCTCACAGGGAAAATGTGCTATTGGATAGCCTTTGCCATCCCTTCCCTGCTCTCATCCAGCTTTCAGTGTGATATCTTCGGTTCAGTCCTTCTGGCACTTGGCTAAAGTTCATCCATGGAGATTAAAATAATGTCGTGTGCTCCTAAATTAGGTTGCTGTCCATTTTAGTCATAATGCAACTGTAAAAGGGTAAGTTTTACACATCTCAGCATATCGGTAGACTCTAAAATGGAAACATAAAACCTCAAAATACAGCCAGTGGTCTGAATGCAGCTGCCAAAGCAATGCAGAGCTAGCACTGCCTGTCCTTGCTCAGCTCATCTGCCTGTGCCTGGATAATTGCAGGTGAACTCCTCTTTTTAAAAAACAAAATGTAACAAAACACTTCATGTTTTATTTTGGGTAATTTCTTTGTTAGAGCTTATATTCCATAAAATGGTCATTGTTAGTATTACTGATGACTATCCAAAATACATTTTACAAATAAAATACCTATGACAAAGTCACTGCTATTTCCATTTGTCCACCTACTTATATATTCTCTTTATAACACTGTTCCAGATTTTAATAGTGATTCATGAGCCTTACAAAGACTGAGACAGTTTGTTCTAATATTGCTCACATTATCCATGAGAACTAGCTCGACCATGAATGGGACTGTACATAATACCCAGCCCTTCAGTGAGGGTTTTCCCAGTGCCAGCTGACATGATGTCTAAGCATATGTCAGGATGGGATTTTGCCAGCAGACGGGAGCACTCTCTGCCCTCCCTTTGAGCTGGTTGGAGATGCACAGGCTCAGTTCTGGCAGCAGAGCCACTGCAGTTTGCCTATTGCTAAGCCAGAACTAATAAGCTTGACTGAAAGGCAGGGTTTAGTGTCCTGGGCTCAGCATACATGGTGTGGTTATGTAGCTTTTACGTGGAGCTTCTGTGAGTCCTACAGTCGACTCATGGGCAGTGCTGATGTGTGGTTGGCTGTATGGAGCATGGTCAGTATTTCCTTGCATCTCCCAGCAAAAAACTGTAATCCATACCCTAATGGATTCCTAACGGATTCCTAACCCTGCTCTAGAGGAGCATTTTCAGTCCTCTGCCTCACTGCCAAGAATTTTCTACCTTATATGACTGGAGAAAATATCTCACAGTACTCTTGTCACTTAGATTTTGGTCATTAGATTGCCACATGTTTAGTACACTTGACAAAAAACCGCATTTTTCATAATTTCTTTCTTGTACCGCAGCCTAATATGATAGATGATGATGTGGATCAGGTTTTCAAAGTTTGAAATAAGACACTAAATTAAGGTCAAGAGCATGATTTAGTCATCTGAGTCACCACTTACAACAAAATCTGCTGTTTTCACTGGTCAGCTACTTGCTGAAGAAAACATTTTAATTTCTTTGCTTTACAAAATCATGTTTGAGAATGAAGCTATGTGGTTTTTTGCTTGTAACATGGCTATTTCTATATGCACAGGTTATTTAATTTGTAATGTTTGTGTTTTCATTTGTCTTTTCTGGCATTCTTAGCATGTACATATTTCTTTGGAAATAGTGACAACTGTATCTTAATTTTTGTCAATGAAAAATTGTTGCTGATAGGATATTTAGTAATGTCTTCACTGACAAGAGACTGTTTCGCCTTTGAGCCTTAATGTTATTCTTTCCATATGTAATTATCATATTAATGGCTTTAATTTTGATCTAATTTTTATGAATAGCCAAAAGCTCTGTTTTTTTACAAGTAGAATCAAGACTAGAGCTGCATTTTTCACTTTTGCTGTATCTGCTTTATGTCTCAGTAGCAGTGCAAAGAAGTAATGAACCTAGTTACAGATATGCTGAATATTCTTTCTCAGGGGTAGTGTTGGTGTGTCCCTGCTGGTTTAAGGGCATAATTGAGGTACTTTGTGCAGCTGGTAGATGTGGAGGAGGGATATCAGGGCCAGGAGGGTATCTCTGGTATTAATGTGTCTGATTTCTTCCAGCACAGTGAACCCTTTTGATCTGCAGCAGTTTATGTAATACAGAACAGCTTTCAGGGTATCTTTAATTATGCCTGTGGACATTTTAGCCTGGAAAGTGAAATGAGGCTTTAGAATCACCTTTCACTCCCAGCTGTGCTGATTTGAAACTGGCACAGCTTGTTACCCACCTGTACGTGTAGGGATCATGTTCCTGCTCTCATGAAAGACACTGGATGTGCAGCATCCTGGGCTTCAGTAGGAGGTGCAGGTGGCTCTCAGTCTTTCTGTCAGAGCTCTCTGTGCTGTCAGGATGGAATAGCAATATATCCCATGCACAGACATACATATAAGCTTTAATGGCATGTATCTTCAGAGCAAATCGAGGTTTGAGATGCCTCACAGGACCTGAAGACCTGTCTTTGAGGTTTCATATTGCTAAGGAGCACGGTGAGGCAGCTGCACTAGGAGCACCTAGAAGCAGTGTATGCTAAAAAGAGACTGAACCATTGTGCTTCTACCAGTGCTCTCAGACACATATAGAATAAATTGATTGATGATATGATGCATCAGATTTATTAAAAGTTTCTCAGAAATTATATTTTTTAATTATGCCACTTTCTAGAGATATTTTTCAGTGTGTTATGAGGATGACATATCATAGTTGTAGTGCATAATGTGAAAAAAATCATTTTAACCTGAAAATTAATGTCCTAGCATTTGAACTTTCACGTATGATAGTTAATTTTCACAGTCTGTAGAAATAAAAAAAGATAAATTCTTTTTGAAGGTGCAAGAGGTGATCTCATCCATGTCATACTAAGTCCGAGGACTAACAGTTATTTAAGTTCTCAAAACTTCTTAAAATTGAGTGCATTGTTCACACCAAGTGGATGAAAACCTTGTGGCCGAGATCAGAGGTAAAAACAGCTATAACAGAGCGGTGTGTAAGCCAGTTTAGCTGAAATTGAGTCCCTCATGATTGTGAATGACGAGGTTGCATCTGCTTGTCTTTTTTTGGTTGGCTTGGGTTTTGGTTTTTTTTAATTGCTTTTTTGTATACCAGTCCTTGCAAAGCACTGAGACTGAAATTCAAAATAGAAGTAATCTTTAAAAATAGTTTCCCTTGGAAAACAAATAGATCTGTCAAATTATTTTTTGCTTCATATCCCATACTTGACATCAGTAAAACTACTGAAAATTACATTACACTGTGTTTATTAAAGTTGTGCTCCTATGCAGTAATACGCATAAGACATCTTATACTGCCTTAAGGATTAAGTTAAGCTCCTTTGTCAAGCCTGTTGGTATGGCAGGACTGTTAATCTTCAGCTGTCAGAGGCTGGTTAGATCCTTCTTTAGGCTGAGGCCATGGCTAAGTGCAAAGAAATTAAAACTAATCAACTCCTAGTATTTATGCTTTCATTTTTTTGCACAGAGCAATCAATAAAATGAGAAGCTGGTTTAGACATACATATTTCTATAAGAAGATTGTATTTCAAGCTGATATTCAGCAGCATCACATTTGCTTTATGTTTATGATTGTGAAATATGAAAACAAAGTTGGCACTGTTCAGAATACTAAATTCATGAAAGTAAGATATGCACAGGGTGACAGGTCATTGAAAGGAGGACAGAGGATCATTTTGTGAACCTACATTTCCTAGTTAAAATTCCATAGAGTTATCTGCAGTATGTCCATGTTTTATTATTACATCAGTAATTATTCTTACACTTTCCTTTCAAATTACAACATTAAGTCACAAAAGAAGACGTGTTGTAGTTGCAGCATATTTAGACATGATAACACGTGAAACAGAACTGCATGAAAAAGGAGGTGAAGCTGGGAGGCAAAGTTAAATTCATTGTGAAAGATAAAAGTTAACATTTTAGCCCTAAAAGGGTCCAAAAATGGTTGTAAGGAACCGCGCTGTTGCGCTATATGTATCAAAGGTTTGTGTTTCACTATGGATGTCTGTACCATTTAATCAATGTTGTTCTAACTAAAATTTGTGAAGAGGAATTTTTTAATAATTATCTGATAGTAACCAACTAGTGCAATTTGTAAAAATGTCCATCAATGAAGTGATACAGGTTGTATGTTGAAGCAGTAGGTAAAATATACTGCAAAGAAGCTTTTGAGTGTGATAGGTGCCTAAATTGTACTTTTCTAATCAGGCTATTTTTTTTTTTTAGTAATAGGAAAAGAAGCCCTTGAGAAATACAGTTTTTTTACATACTCCTTCAAGTATAGTTTCAAGTGTCTGTTTTTGCATTTTATGCACATATAACCTTCCCATTTTTCTGAAACAAGAGATTGTTTCCCTCAAATCATTAAATAATAATTCTTTCTGCTTATGTACCACCTTGCTTTTGAGGATCCCCAAGTGCAATAGAAGCATTAAATGGAGACTCCTGGCATAAAGTACAGGAGTATTAATTCCTGATGACATAGGAGGATAGTGGAACAAAAAAATTCCAACCATAGTTTTGGTCTTTAGTGTCCAAAGAGGAATTTAATGTAGGAGTTTGGAAAGCTCTGGAGTGTTGAAAAGTGAGGAGACTCAACCTTGGAATAGACACACAAGCTATCACTTTGAGATACCTGACTTTCATGCATGGCTTGGAAGTTAAATTTCAGACCTCCATTCAGTGTAGCACTGAAGTTGTATACAGTGGATTGGGACAGCAATGCACCTGAAATGGATTTGAGATACCTGTTCTGCTGTGCAGAGCTGCTCATCAGAAAAACACCTAAGTGTGCTTTCAGTCCAGCCCTTCTGCTTGTACAAGTGGGGCATGGTAGCTCTGGTAACAGATAACAAAAGAGAACACAATTTGTGGTTTTGAGTCGCAGATCTTACATGGAAATGGTGTGTAGAGGGTTTGAGTTCCTTCTCCAGGAGCTGTTAAAACATATATTTTGAGTTGGAGATTACAACTCTTTGGAGCTTTCCAAAGGATTTTCTGATCTGTTTTATGGAGCTGTGTAATGCCTCCAGCTTCATCGTAGGTGGCAATGTTGGATGTCCTGTGAGGCTGCCAGATTTGCCCTTCAGACACAAAGAAAGAGCAGTTCCTTAAATGCAGGTTTGGGTGGTGGCTGAATGAGGCTTTTGTAGACCACACTTCAGGTTCTGGCTTTCAGTTTCTGTCGAAGTGTCATCAGCCATGTCTGAGATACTGAGATCTCATTCTAAATTAGTACACAGGCACTTAAATTAATGCTTTGATTTTTAGAGCCTATTGAGCCACATACACTTTGCAATAACTCTGGTGGCTTAGGGCAGGTTAACTCTTTAGGCATAATAGTTGATGTGCACAGCAGGGCTGCATATCACAGTGTTTTGGGCTCTAATAAACCTCAATGGGGCATGCACACAGGCACTGAACAGTATTAAATAGGAACCCTCGGGTCCTTAGGGAAACAGTCTATTCATCATACTGGCACCAGCTACTTATTTTACGTTAATTTATTATGCCTTGAAATATTTGGTTTATATTTTATATGGTACTGTATCATGTAATTGGTATTTCTTATATGACATTTTATTGAAAATATATTATGTTTAAAATACATGAATTTCATTGATGAGGAGAAGAATCATGATAACACATTTTAGACTTCTTTTTGCATATTCAAATAGTCCCATCTTAGTTTAAAGCAAAAATAAAATCCTGTCCTGGCTCCAGATGGTGACCAACAAATAGGATGATTTAAAAAGTATTTGAATATAAATGTAGCCAGTAACTGACTGATGGTCTTGGAGTATGAAGTCTATCACACAGTCCTATGAAACAAGAGTAGTTTGGGAAGAGCAGGAAAAAATTCTGCTGTATACCTGTAAAGAACATCTTATCTTACAAAGGTAGAAGCAGTGTTTAGGCTGCCAACTGAGTCCTTAACCTCTCCAGGAATGCTGATCCAGAGTTTTCTTGGACACTTGAGTTGTGGCAAAATCACTTGGGTTGTGACTGTTTGATCTTGTAGATTAAAACAATGGGTCTCTTTAAATTCTGTAGACTGTAAGGACATCCACTGTATGCTTGGTCTTTAGATAGCCCTCAATTTTCTTTACCTAAAATTTGCAAAGTCTGAAGAACAAGTACAGAAATTATAAATACAAGAGTGCAGATACAAAAGGTTTCAATTATGAGATATGAGTGCCTAGGTACAGAAATACAGGATTTATGAAGTATGACCTTTGAAAAAAAATTGAAGTGGTCTTTCAGTCTTAACATTATGCAGCTAAAGATTAAATGACCTCAGTTTTCTTTGCTTTCTATGGATTAGGAATAAATAGTTTTCTCTTCCCTTCCAAAGGGTAATGTTAAAGATAAGACAGTTCTATTCTTCTCATTTAAATTAGGAAAGTTGGAGAAGAGAACTGCAAGTAGTGAATCATGTTATCATGGGTAACAAAACTGCAATAAAAGCTGTTGTGCACCCTTTTCAGAGTGAGGGTTTACAGACCAGGCCATTCTGATTAGACACTGAGATACACTGAGATATTCCTGCCACAGCGTTGTAGCTTGAGGCGGATACATGACTCACAAATGGTGAACCCTGCTAAATCATCCATCAAGTGATGTTGAGAGTCTGTCAGGGAAAACAGCCTCAAAAAACTTTTTTTTTCTTTATTATAATCCATCACTTCTTGTTGTGTGTCTCCTAACACTCTTATATTGACATACATTCTTGTAACTCTTTTTCCCTTTGTATGTCTTGGGAGAACAAAAGCATAACATTGGGTGACTGGGGCCATTCCCACAAGCTGCTTTGCAAACCTGGCAAGAGACACACAAGCTCAGGAAATGCTATGAGTGAAATATCATTATTCAAAGAACCCAGCCTTGCTTCTGCTAAAACTCTGTGGAATTCTCCCCTGGAAATCAATGGAAGCAGGATTAGTGCCCAATCAGTTGTTATTAGTAGAGGCTGCCAGTGCTGCAGGTGCAGGCTGCAACATGTTAAGCATCAGATGCTGATCACCTCTCCCATGCTGGCACATAGATGTTTTCTGATTCTGCTGTGTGTGAACTGTTGAAGTCTATAGATAATAAAATTTGAAGACAGAAAGGGCAAGGGTCAGACCAGCTCTGTCAGGTTCATAGAGCTTAGGAAAAAGAGTGTGAGGCTGCAGTCTAGGGTGTCTGAGGGAGCTGAGTTGTTTAGCCTGGGGAAAAGGAGGCTCGGGAGACAGTATTGCTTTGAAAGGAGGTTGTAGACAGGTGAGTTGGTCTCTTCTAGGTAATAAATTTCTTCGCTGAAAGGGTGGTCAAACACTGGAACAGGGTGCCTGGGGGAGTGGTGGAGTCACCATCCCTAGAAGTGTTCAAAACACATGTGAGTATGGTGCTCAGGGATGTGGGTCAGTGGTAAGGGTGACAGTGCTGGGTTAATGGTTGGACTCTCATTGGTCTTCTCCAACCTTAATAATTCTGTGATTCTGTGATGAGTGGCACTGAATCTTTGTCTTTTTCTTCTCTAAACTAACACTGAGCTCAACTCCCAGGAGTTCCCTGAAGTGACAGGACTTCCTTGCATAAACCACTGACCTTTCTTCTTGATTATCTTTGAATAATAAATGTAGAAGNACACTCTTATATTGACATACATTCTTGTAACTCTTTTTCCCTTTGTATGTCTTGGGAGAACAAAAGCATAACATTGGGTGACTGGGGCCATTCCCACATGCTGCTTTGCAGACCTGGCAAGAGACACACAAGCTCAGGAAATGCTATGAGTGAAATATCATTATTCAAAGAACCCAGCCTTGCTTCTGCTAAAACTCTGTGGAATTCTCCCCTGGAAATCAATGGAAGCAGGATTAGTGCCCAATCAGTTGTTATTAGTAGAGGCTGCCAGTGCTGCAGGTGCAGGCTGCAAGATGTTAAGCATCAGATGCTGATCACCTCTCCCATGCTGGCACATAGATGTTTTCTGATTCTGCTGTGAACTGTTGAAGTCTATAGATAATAAAATTTGAAGACAGAAAGGGCAAGGGTCAGACCAGCTCTGTCAGGTTCATAGAGCTTAGGAAAAAGAGTGTGAGGCTGCAGTCTAGGGTGTCTGAGGGAGCTGAGTTGTTTAGCCTGGGGAAAAGGAGGCTCGGGAGACAGTATTGCTTTGAAAGGAGGTTGTAGACAGGTGAGTTGGTCTCTTCTAGGTAATAAATTTCTTCGCTGAAAGGGTGGTCAAACACTGGAACAGGGTGCCTGGGGGAGTGGTGGAGTCACCATCCCTAGAAGTGTTCAAAACACATGTGAGTATGGTGCTCAGGGATGTGGGTCAGTGGTAAGGGTGACAGTGCTGGGTTGATGGTTGGACTCTCATTGGTTTTCTCCAACCTTAATAATTCTGTGATTCTGTGATGAGTGGCACTGAATCTTTGTCTTTTTCTTCTCTAAACTAACACTGAGCTCAACTCCCAGGAGTTCCCTGAAGTGACAGGACTTCCTTGCATAAACCACTGACCTTTCTTCTTGATTATCTTTGAATAATAAATGTAGAAGGGATATAGAATAGATATAGAATATATATATTCTATTCTCTATATATATAGAGAGAATAGATATAGAACCTGCTATAGAATCTAAATTCCAGGTTTTTGTGAGAAAATTGCTGATGATTTCAGTGTGAACTGGTACTCTCTTTCAGTTAATAGAACTTTGTAATCAGGGAGCTAAGAGGGATAAAATAAAGCGACAGATTTTGCTGCTGGTTAGATGTTAATGTGAGTACTGAATGCCTTTTAAATATGTTATTCTAAATCTGAGGAAACAGAGAAAAGCTCTTGTATGTATTTAAAAACCTAGAAAAACAAACAAAATAACATTTGGCTGATGAGATTGAAGGATGTGTCACATGACTTGAAATCGGAGATACAGATACAGAAACCGTTTATAAGTGTGAAACTACAGTGCTTTTGTATACTTTTGCATGCTATTTTTGGGAGATTTACTATTTTAAATATAAATCCTGTTTGTAAATATTACTACACTGCAAATGACTTTGGGTTTTGTCCTGTAGCTGAGGCTGAAAGAGAAATTCAAACAGCAGAGTATTTCTGGAACTGCAGGACTGTATAACTCTTGTTCCTTATTGAGAATTAGAGCAGCTCCATGCCATCTCTAAATTTATTCTCTCCTTTTGGTAATATCATTTGCAATGGTAAACAGAGCAGTTCAATTCTGTACTGTTTCCTGCTGTCTGTACTAATGGCTCAGGGAGAGATTGGTGTGAAGCCATTTTTGGACACTTCACAATGTCTGCCCACTTGAACACTTCTATATAATATTTTAAAAGTATGAAATGCACTTAGTGTAAAATAGAACCAGGCTAACTAGTCCTATTTTGGAATCTTTAGATTAAAACCCCAGCCCTTCAAGTGAATCTCTCTGTGTCTGGATGTGCCTTAGGTTTCAGAGAAGGTGCCCCCAGCCAAGAAAATTCAGTCTCCGCATCCTGAGGTGCTACAGTCTTTCCATACTAGAGCATATGGTTGATAACTTTGTCTCAGGCATTAGCAGCAATGTTTTAGGTGAGAATGAGAGCTGCATGTCTCCTAACCTTTGCTCAAACTCCCACTTTTAAACACTCAACTCTCATTCCTATGGAGGCTGTTGAGAAGTAGTGAAGATATAAAACAAAAGGTATCAGCACCTCAGTCTGACCACAAATTCAAGAGCATCAGGAGGACATTTTCCTGTGTTTAGCATTTTTCTAAACATTGTGGACATATTCTTCTAGGACACCTCCCATGAAATGGTGTTTACCTGGTGCTTTGTTTTGAAAGCATTTTAGATAGGCAAACCATAATTTGGCTTTAGTGGGTGATATTTGTCAGTTTCATTTGCTTTCTTAATACTGAAATGAAAATAGTAGGACGATATGCAAGAAATTGTTTATTCAAGGCCATATAAGAAGTGAACTGCTACAAACAGATCTTGCTGTTGTTCCTGACAATGGACTAGTTAGCTTTGAGAATAAGATGTTTATTTATGTTAACCTTATTTCTTTAAGCCTTCTTGCAGAGCAGGCTCTGAGGTGCCAGGTGCTTTCAAGCAGGGGGCAAGGAGACACTCCCATTCTGTTGGTTGTTCTCCTACCATGATGTACCTCACACCTGCAGAGCTCTTTCTTGAGTGCTTTGAGCCCTTAGGGTAACAAATGGATCAGTGTTATGGCTCCCATTTTAAAGATGAAATTCAAAGTGGTAATTTCACTACAAATCAGGCAGCCTATGGGTTCAGAGTGATCCACAGGGGTGCTTCTTAGACTGAAGGGCAGCCTGGGCTGTTGGCTGGGGGATTCTCTCTTTCCTAGCCAATGGCTGTCCAGGAGGATCCTGGCAGATGATCAAGAGGTACAGTCTGGCCAGTTGGCATAAGACTTAGTCAGTTCACATCTGTACCACACTTGCTGGACCTGCTGTGTGTCTGCTGCAGTTGATGAAATATAACAAAATTTTAAGTGTTTTAAGGGGCTGACTTACAGCCATGAAATGGGGTAGAGACCAATGCCAGGTCTTTTTTGACCAAGAAGAAAATTGGTGATCAATCTCTCCTAGTCCTTACTTCAACCCAGGAGCCTTTTCTTCTATTTTCTCTTCCCTGTCCTGCCGATCAGGGGAGTGACAGAGCAACTTTGGTGTGCACCTGGTGTCCAGCCAGGGTCAACCCATCACAGATGTTTCCACTTCTGAGTTAAACAATTGTCCTACAAAGCAGTGTGACTAAACTGTTTAGGTCTGGTACCAGGTGAAGCATCACAATCCTTGGAAAACTATATACAGGGCATAACAACCTGTATTTTGCAAGCAGTTGACATGTACTTTTTTGTGGAATGACTCAGTCCTGTTAATTTTTATTTTACCTTGTGCAGCATATTTAATGGCAAAAGTAGCAGGCATTCTTTGGTATTTAATCCAGTGACATCTGTGAAATCACCACTTTTGAAGATATGAGCAAGAGGACACCAGATTCAATATTGTCTCACGGGTAAAGCTTATGGAAAGATTCATCAGTTGTGTCAGTCCAGATTTGTCTTCACGAATGGTCCATCTTCTTATTTATAGTAAAAATGAGGGTATGGATGGGGTGGGATACAGATGGGATTTGTAATTCACCTGTAGTGAAATTGTGATATGTAGTGGATTTGGTTTAAAAGAAGGAATGACTTGTGCTTTGAAGCCCAGTGATGACAATATAAATCAGCTTTTAGTTATACTGTAGCTGTGTTTACCTCAAATTATTTTTGTGACACCAGTGCTAAAGCGGAACATAGTGTAGCATTTGTTGTAAAGCCAGAGAAACTCGGTCCTTGGTCTTCTTTCGGTAAAGGTAAAGTCCTGTGTTGGAGAACAGTACTTTCAAAAATCCCAATTGTACTTCATATATCATCTCAGCATGATTTTTTTTTTCAAGTTCTTTTTCCTGTGTGTTATTTTCTCACCTCAGTGCAGTCTGTTGCTGAGCATTCAAATGAAATACACTGTTAAGATGCATAATACTTGAAAGCCTCTGCTCTGAAGTCCAGTGAGACACATTTTCTCTTTTACTAGTAGATGGTGATAACATAAGTCTCTAATCTCATTAGTTTATAAAAAACACCCTGTAGCACTAGCATGCTTTAGAAAAGCAGGAGATAGAAGAGACATGATTAGGTTTGTAAAAATTGTAAGAAAAATATTTCTTCTGCAGTAACAATACACTTATATTAGTTCAGTATTAGTGTTTGGGAAGACAGTGGGGAGAGTCTTTGATTCTGAAGTTAATATGGTCATGTTCTGCATGAAAAAACTTAGTATTTACATTAGTATGTTTGTGACATAGCTACAAAATGGCATATTGATATGTTTTACTATTTATAATTTGCCTTTCTGTCAATATTCTTTTTTTTTTAATGCTATCACCTTGAAAGAGACAAGCTAGCAAGTTTAGTTTTGTTTATGATTATTCTCAGGTGTGTTTTGCTATTCTTGGCAATTACAGAATCTATCAACTCTTCATAGACATGTTTAGTGTGTATCATTATTATTTTATTCAGGCCTTTAAATTTGACCTAAATTCATTTATTTGATATTTTGATATAATTGTCTGTGCTTGTGTTAATACTGTTTTCCAGAAGATTAAGCATATGCTAAAGAATCCAAATTCCACGTTTTTGTGAGAAAATTGCTGATGATTTCAGTGTTTGATTGAGATAGAAAATTAAGTTTGATAGGGGACAGACAAGAAGCAAGTAGTAAGAAAATAATTGTCAGATGAACTCTCCATGTATTTGTCATTCACCTGAGCAATTTTCTCCTCATTGTAGGTCCACCCCATGCTTCTGGATGTCATGAGTCTCTTATTCCTTTGTGCTATTCTTAAATATAAATGTCAGCTTAAATTTGTTTCTCACCCTGTTTTGTTGAAAACATGGAAAAAGGCTAAAGGGTCAATCATATTTATCTTAATGCAAATTATTTTCAGTAATTGTATTTTCACTCCTCATTGATTCTAATGGGACATAATATAAGTGTCCTAAAATCAGTATAAAATACAAAGTACTATTTGTAGCATTATGAGTTTAAAAAAGAGAAATGTCCATTGATATTCATGTGATTTTTGTATGTGTTTTATTAGCTGTGCAGTATAATTTATCAGATATGGTACACTGAATCCCATTGAAATCAGTGAGAAATAGATATGTGACTATTTACTGTGCTCACTTATTGTAAAGTTTTGGTTATTTACAGCTGCTAAGGGTTTATTACCAATATTGTGGTCCCTTTCTCCACCTCCTGGGAGGGGATTCTCTAAAATTCAGTGCTTTTCCAAACTATCCACTCAAACACATCCTTCAGCAGTGCATCCTTCCCTTGTGTCCTCTGGAATGTTAATGACTAGTACTTCCCTAGGGTTATCTTGGTTTTCATCCTGAGTGTCAGGTAGCCTGATGTGGTGAACACAACATTAGGCATTCCAAGTATGTAGGCAGAACTTTGATCTTGTACTTGGTTAGAATTTATTAAATGAATGTCTTGCATTAGATTCTGATGTTCTGGAGTCAGTACCAAATTCATCACTGACTTCTGTGGGGCACCTTAAGTAATAAATACCAAAATATATTCTGTGATTCTATTGTTACTGAGGGGAAAAAGTATTCTTTACTTTGGGACATACAGCCTCTCTCAAGCAAGCTGGGAGATACATTTCCTTTTGCTTCATTTCCCAAGAACTTCCAGTTCTGTAGAATTGAAAGCCACAGTCCTGCTAACATATAGGCTGTTGAGCTGTTGTAGTAGTTGTAGTTGTATCAGTATTTTGTTTAGTAATGTATGTGACAAACATGAGAGGTTGTATTGTAGATCTGCAGTACTAAAACTAAAGGATGCTAAAGAACTGAGTTGCTCTAGCTTGAGCTGCAATGGACTGATATCTATGGTAGAATGCATTTATACTGGAGAGATGCATGCGGAATGATGGAATCCTAGAATATTTTAGGTTGGAAAAGTCCTCTAAGATCATCAAGTCGCACTGTTAACCCAGCACTGCCAAGTCCGTGTGTGTGTGTGTGTGTGTGTGTGTATACGTATAAAATGAGATCATAGAATAGATTATTGTAATGTACGCACTGGAAACTATTTTGGTTCCTGGAAGATGAGAAAAACTGAAATATGGAGGAACTTGTGTCATGAATCTTAATGCTGTAGCAGGGGGGTTCTTGAATTAGAAACTTGACTTGTTCATACACTGTCTACTTGCAGCTTTTTAAGGTGAACTGATTAAACACCTGTCTCCCATCCTATAGATTCATTAGCACAACCTCTAGCTTTTTGAAATCATAAAGAAGTGTTTTGAGCTTTGTAGCTTTCCCTCCTTTTGGAGTAAAATTCTATGGGGTTTTTTTTAATGGGTTAATTGTTTTTAAGATTCCAGTTAAAGTTCAACTGCTCTGAACACAATGTAGTATCATTCAGTCTTTTGAACACTTCTGCAATATTGGTAAAATGATTCCTTAGTGTCTGCGTGAGGTTGGAACTAACACAGTTTGTATACTTTCCTCTGTAAGTTAGGTCTTTCACTTTGGGTGTAAGAAAAGTCCTTTTCTGTATTCTTTTGTGTTCTCTGCAGGATTTCATTGGTGTTGTGCAAGTGTGTCTGAAGAGCTGGTGTGCCTTTGTATTAATTTAGTTCTTGTATTTTAAGATAGAAGTGTGATACAGGGTCTGGGGTTTTTTGCACAGATCTAGAGAAAGGAGTGTAATTCAAGCACTTTTTAATCAACAAGTGTAGTTTCATTACCTCCAATAGCTCATTTACCTACTGCTGGTTTTGTATTGTAGAAGATTGGGATTGAAATTTTCCTCCCTGGAGCTGTAGTTTGAAAGTCAGAGCAGCAGCAGCAGCAGCAGCCACAGCCCTCGGTGCTTTTCATCCTGCTGGGTGCTGTGCCTGCCATTCACCCTGGAGTCATCCTGTGTGGGGTTTGTGCTGCGTGGGGTTTGTGCTGCGTGGGGTTTGTGCTGCGTGGGGTTTGTGCTGTGTGGGGTTTGTGCTGTGTGGGGTTTGTCCTCAGTGGAGTTCATCCTGTGTGGAGTTCATGCTCCAGCCCCCTCCCTCGGGCGCTTTCTCTGCTGTAAGCACCTCATGCTGTATTATCTGGTTTGGTTGTCTGGTAGGTGGAGTGAGCTTTTGATCACTGTCCTTTTTTAACCAGGTTTTGATGTCAGGAAGAAAGCTGATGAATGATTTTTTTTTTCTGCTCCTCTCTGCGGAGATGTGTTTGAAGGACCATGAGTTGTGTTCTCACTTACTGGAAAATTCTCTTTAAAAATTAACTCATGTCACTATCCATTATATTTTGTAGTACTCTCTTTAAGACTTCTGGATTTTGTCTACTCCATAGATACTATTCTTCATGAAATTTCACATTCTTGCCTTTAGCCCTGTCTTCTTTGCTTTCTGCTTTCTACTTCCTGCTTGCTTAGGTAATCCTGTTTCATGTTTTGTTTTACTTCTGCCTTTCAGTTTTCCCAGACTTCGGTTGTGTCTTTGTGCTAAGTACATCTTGGAGGCTTATGGCACTAATCGGGGCTTATGATGCTTGTTTTCCCTATTACATATAAGAAGGATCAATACCTCAGCTTGATTCTGCCTAAGACTTCCATGTCTTTAAGCAGGAATTAGGTTTGAGCCCCATAACTCTGGCTAATGCTAACATCACATCTGTATTCCAACTACTGAGGACAGCTTTCCTGTTCAGGAACAGATGGAGATTTGGAGGACTGTAGCTCCTCCGTGACCATGGTCAAATTACCCAAAACTCTGAGCTCAAAAAAGCCAGGCCTCCCTGGAGTAAATCTAGTCAGGCATCCAGCCTGGAGCTGGGCAGAATTTCTCAATCCTATTTAATTACACAGATCTATCTTTCAATTGTGTTTCTGCGGGTGCATTTATTTTGTCATAGAAAGTCTTAATCCTAAAAAATGAGGGATTTAAGCATTGAGCAAATCTATGGTTAATTACAAACTACACTGTAATACAAATAAAGTTAAATTTGATGCCATATACACAAATCTTCATATTAGTTACTAATTTAAAGCTATCCTATATGGTCAGTTATTTGCGGCTGTAAATATTCTTTGTTATTATGTATCAGGAGCTTTTATGAGTATGTTTGTTTGACTACAGTTGTAGATATGCTCTGACAACTGTACACATATGTTTTTCCTTTGTCACTGATTGCTTGGAGAACAAAATTTGCCTTCGAAAATCCTAATGAAGTTAAGTGTCAGGAATAGTCCAGAATATAAAAAAATGTTATTTTAGCTGTTTAATGGGTAAATTAATAGCCTGCGCTTTTGCAGTTTTTTAATGGACATTCATAAATAACCTGTGGGAGAGAGGTAATCCCTTTGAGCAGTGCTGTATGTTGTCCTAAAATGAGGCTGTGATTTGGCGACTCAAGTTTGTGGAGAAATTGAAGATGTTGAGTATACAAAATTACTTTAATACGCAGTAGATTTCCCTGTGTTTTGAAGATCAAAGAAAACATAAACATGAAAACAAATAGGATCTATTTACTTACTTTGCTCTAAGAGAAAGTGGAATCTCAAGTGAAATTAAGTTTATTTTAATTATTGATGTAATGTCAACTTGCATGGCAAGAGTATTTCTTCGGTTGTTTTTAAATGAATGTAATGGATCTGAAAGTGTTGCATATAGTTCATATACTTTGTGTTTACCAGTGAACCATGTTATAATAATAGTGAGAGGATGAGTTTCTTTCATCATTCTCCCATACTATGCTGTATATAAAGGGATCAACCTTAAAAACCCTATACTACTGTATCAGTACATCTGGCTTCTTGTAGGGGCAACCTACCAGAAAGCAAAAACATAAAGAAAAAAATATTTTAAGGGTTTTTTTTTTAATTGTAGATATTTCAAAACCAGATTTTTATATTTCATATAACATACTTTTATATCTGGAATTTTTCTTTTAAAAAATGCAATTTAGGAAAACCAAGTAGACCTGATATTGAGAGGGAAAGCAGTTTCCAGGAGGCTTAGGTTTTGCTTGTTTTTCTAAATCACCAATTTTCAAAACAGAAGTGTTTTTGAAGTATTTTCTGTGAAGAGAATCTGTGTTCAAATTGTGACCATCATCAGTATTTTGCTTTTCTTCAAGATAAATCGTTTAGTAACAACTATGATGGGATATTAGTTTGAGAGGTAAAGACGTGCCAGGAACTTGTATTCATCGTGCAAATCATTCATTGCCTTTCATAGTCCTGTTAAAATGTTTTAAGTTGGACCATTAAATGTATGTAACTCAAATATTTACCTACATCTGTAAATATTTCAGGCCAGGACTCACCTAGCTCCTTCCAAACAGTTCTCCTTGACTCTTAATTAGTGCCTTCACTGTATCATTTCAGATTCTTAAATGAAAATAAACTCCTGAAAACCCAAAACTTATTTTGTAGTCTGTAATGTTCTGTTGTGAACAGCATCTAATGCAGTAATTCAAGTTCCAATGTTACAGTATGTCAGGGGTTCAATGAATAATCAGGGCAAGTCACATTTCTCTGTACTAACAAATTGGGTGTTTTCAAGTGTACTATATTTTCAGCTTGATAAATGTTTAATGATGACAGCATTTAATTATGTGTTCAAATTCCAAAGATTGTGTTTATCATGAATTATTTACTAGGATGAAGAATTTATTCATATTTTTGTTCAGTATGGATTACTTTAGGAAAAGGGACTTCAGAATTGATTTAATGCCTATTTAATACCTAAATGACTTTGGCTTTCTGATGCTTCATAAAACCTTTGATGGGGGGTGGGGGGTGGTAATGTTTAGTCAAATATTTAATCTTTATTTCCAGGTCACAGGATATTCTGAGTTGGAAGGAACTGAAAAGGATCATCAAGTCCGACTCTGAAATGAATGGCCCCTACAAAAGTTGAACCCACCCCCATTTTCAGTTTCATGTTGTACCTTAAGATATGAAAATGCATTTTGTGCATTTCTGGTCAAAGTCTGTTTGAGAAGGATCAGAATAAAGGACAGTTTCTTTGGAACAGAGAGAACAATTGATACTGTGTGTAAATCAGCATACACTCCACAAACCCTTTGGAGTTCAGGTTATAGAGTGGTTTGGTTTTTTTTTTTTCCCAAGGATGGTTAAATTCTGCTTATTACATTTGGTCACGTGGGTCAAGCTGGACTGAACTACCCTTTCTGTAGTTGTAGTAGATTGCTGTGAGTGGAGCAAATTAGCGTTACTTTGGCTGGAGAGCTGGAAAGAAATGAGTGCTGAGATGTTGTTGGTGAGGTAGGGTCCCTAGGGAATTGCAGTAGGGAACCTTTTCTGTTACTGTGTATTTATTTTAAGGCACAAGTGGGGAACCAAGCCCCAGTGTGCTGGGAAGTCTATAAACATGTAATAAATAGACCAACTGCCGGACCTAAAGAATTTGAGGACTGAGTGAGATGAAAGGCAGTAGGTAAGGCAAGAAGTTGCAAGGAAAGCATAAAGTAACAAGTGACTGTTACAGTATACTTGTGGCTGAAATCTGAGAAGGTTTTGTAAGTGATAAAAGTATAGTAGATACTGATTATCTCATATTGATACAGTTACATGGTAATTTAAATAATGTAACAGTATCAAACGAGGGGCGGGGGGAGTGAAAAAGAAAGTTGAAGCATCAGAGGATAAAATAAGTAACTGAAGTACCTAAAAATGTCTGTGCTGCTTGTATGTGCCTCTGCAGTGAAAGGTTCCCACAGTATTGTGAAATGTCCCAAAGGTTCTAAATTCCTATAACCCAAAGTGATTTGTTGTTAGTAGAAAGGAGGTTCTCAGTACAAGTGTGAGGATGCATGCCTCTGTGTGTCACTCCTGGTTAGGCTAACTGGGTATGGTAGATAGAATAAAATGTTTTACAGTGTTTAAAAATATACTATATACAAGAGACTCGGGTCTTTAGGTGAGATTATCAACTATATACTAGGCTGCAGAGGAAGGCTGAAATACTTATTTGAAGCACTGATATCAAAGCAACATGTCTGATGCATGTGAAACACCTACTGTGGGGATTACTTCATATACCAAGTACATTTTTTAGTTAATATCTGTATGCCTGTTGCTTTCTCAGACCAGCCATCTTGTGTCCTTGTATTTGGCTGTGATCCATTGAGAATACAAAAGGCCATATTTTTCACAGTACTCTAGCATCTGTAGAGGTATCACTTCAGGCTTGCAGTGAGAGTAGAAGTTTTTGGGATATGCATTTTAGTGGCATATGAATATTGAAAAAAAATTTGCATGATACGTTTAATTTTTGAAGTACATTCTGAAGGAGAAAGCTTAATATTTAGAATAAGTTTTGAAAGAAAGATTCAGCCTCATTTGGGTTTGCTGTTGTGACACTGCTCATCAGCTGTGTATCACTGTGAGGTACTTCAGCTTCTGTCAGACCTGTAATCTGATGAGCTATACTTGGAATAAACCTGAGCTGATGAAACAATCAGTGAGCCTTTGGCTCTCTCAGAACTGATTAGTGAAAATCTAGCTGGTCTTTGCTCATGTGACACATAGCCCTCTGCTCTATGTACTAAGGCTGAACCATGGAGATTCTGCACCGTGCCTGACCATTACCTAATGCTAATAGCTGCTAAGGGCTTGGTCACCTCATTAGAGAGAGCCTACATCCTTACAAACATTAGAATTGTGATTATGTAAATACTTCAGTATTTACTGACAGGTTGGGGAGTTTCTTATTGATATTCCGGACAGCTCTGGTCATTTTTCCATAGGTATCAGTAGTGCAGTGACTGCTGAATGTAGAGGAATGATTGATTCAAATTTATGCGTGTTAATTTTCAAACTTCTGTCTAGACTCCATAAAATTAACCACTCATCCACAGAGATACAGCTGAATTTCAAGGTATTGCTTAACAATGCTCATGTGACACCTGCACAAAAGGCAGCAACTGCTTGCTGCGTAGCTGATGTATGACACATACAATACCCTATGTGGAATATACTATTCCACACATTTGGTCTGTAATAAATGCACTTAATGTGGTTCGGGGAAACCTTCTATTGGAGAAGGATTTGTACAAACCATCTGATGTGATCATTTGCATATATCAAATTATGGGATTGGCCCCAAAATCTGTGGATTTATTTGAAAGTATAATCAAGGTTTGTGGCTTTCATCTGCAAGCAATCAAGAATACTACAAAATAAACTGATATAGTGTTATACTGAATGACTTGATCCAAAGTCTGTCTAATAATAATTCAGCGAAATTCCAGAATGTCTTTGGCACTCTACATTAGTATCAAGTAATTATCTGCAGCTAAGATAAAATGAGGGTCAAGATTGGTTCTGGCTCCTAGAGCTGGAGTGCTGCTTGCGTTATTGAACATGTATATTTAAAGCTGCATTAGGAAGAGATTAAAAAAAAATCTCCAAAGTGAATTACATAGTGACTTTTTTGAAAGACTGGTCTCCAGTTGTTTTTAGAAGTTAAAGGATGATTATTGGCAATTAAATCTATGTTGTTTGGACAGACACAAGCTGCCATAAATTGCTGCTAGTGGAATACTTCTTGTGTTGAACTTGGTATCTCATGTTTAAGGCTCTTAACTGGAAAGATCTTACTTCTGATTATAAAATGATCACACCAGGTTTATAATTTGGCATTTGTAAAACTCATCAAAATTAGACATACAGGAGGAAGCTCATAGCCTGCTGTCTTATCCTGACCTACTTTAGACAAGTAAAACTGTAAATGGTGCCACTTAGTGTGGCTTGGTGTAGCCCTGCCATTACAGAATCATTGTACTAAGGAGTGACAAGCAATGCCATCTAAATGTTTTGTCTGATACCTCTAAATATTAAAACTACTATTTGACCTATGTGTCCTTTATCTGTTGCCTAATTTCAGATCATTGGATATGAAACCTGTATTGCTGTGGATGTCGTGCTGCAGCACAGTTTCAGGGGCTTTCCTGCCCAGCCGTTCCTTTATAACAAGACCCTTTTCCCACACATCATCTTCTTCATGTGTGTTCCCCTCAAAACGTACAGGCACTTTTTGCAGGGGTCACATAGCAGTTCTGCTTTTACTTTGGAGAAAGATGTGAACAGCTCTTCCCACCACTCCTGTGGCCCAGGAGCCCCACTGGAGCCCATCTGGAGGCCCAGAGACACTGGCACCAACCCTTTAGGAGTGCCAGCCTCCAGCTGTGTCCCAGCCCTGCTCAGCTGGGCCCACCCTGCAGGATGACATCCTGGTCTGGCCTTAGCACATCCCTGTCTCCGGGGAGCTGCCTGTGCCCAGGGCTGGGGCTGTCCTATTCCCTGGCTGGAAAGGTGAGGCTGTGCCCTGTCAGCTCCATGGGGAGCCCCCGCTGCTTGTGCATCCCAGGGAGCTGCTGGACCTCACTGGGGCACAGGTGCCATGATAGCGTGGTAGGATCAGCACCTGCTAGTTTTAATATAATTCAGTATTTCATGGATTTAGGACCCTGATTTTACAGTGATAGCAGGATATTAGCCATCACCATGGGAGGGGATGAAGCTGCACAGAACAATATTAATCCTTGAAACAGTTTGGAAGTGTTCAAAATTCTAATATGAGATTATTTTTTTCACTGAGAAGGGTGCTGCAAATCTCAGCTGATAGATTGTGTGACTAAGCCAATTTCTTTCCTATATGAATACATTAACTGTGATGATAATACCCTGAGAAATCCAGAGGGTCAGTTCTTCAAAAGTAGTTTGATGAAAATTTGCATTTATTTCAAACAGATTTCAATGTCTATCTGTTTTAAAGATCTAGGCCAAAATATTTTAAAATCTGCACCATTAAATAGGAATAATAGAATTTAACATTTTTTGACTGTGACTCTGTTAGGTGAATGTATTGGTTAGCTGTCCATCACTACTGTGATTCTCACCTAACTCTCTAAATCAGTCTTTGTGTGGAGGTTTGTTGGAGTTAATAACTTTTTTATAATGACCCCTGTAAATCCAAATATAAAAATATATTCTCAGTTATTTATATGCATTTCTTCTAGCACAAGAGGAATGCTTTAGAGTATGAATTTGCATCAGAATAATTCATAAAGCAGTTTATTTCAGGGCTGTTTATTCCCTTCCAAGCCCTCTCACAAAGTAGCCACAGTAGAATTATGAATATTGAGCTATGTTTTTGAGTCACTTGTGCAGCTATCCCACGGGAGCCACTTGATCTTGGACAGGGATTTAGTAGATCGTGCGTGCAAGTTAGGATTGCAGGAGGCATTGCCAAAGAATGCACCTGGAGATAACAGTGGTCAGTACCAGGGACAAACAACACAAACACTGACATGAATTTCCACGCCCTGTAGAGTGGGTGAAGAGATCCAAGCGAAGTAAGACATTATGTATGTTCATCCCAGCACATCACAGCTAAGAGGAGAAAAACCTCAAGTAATGTAGTTGTTGGTGCCGCAGCGAAATATTTCAAATAGATTGATGCCTGGAATCTCTCTGGACTGTATCTACATCTGCCCCCAGTAGGGGAAGGTGTAGTATTTTCACAATAAAAACAGCTTTGGTTGTACTCATGAGTTGCATTGGTATTTCAGAGGAGCATGTGTGGTTAGCAGGTAGGATGGTTCTGTCAGTGTGAATCATTTCAGATTTACCAACAGATACTCCTGTCTGAGCAGCTGTCCTGCAGAGGTCTGTTACTTTGCTTCTCAGACAGCTTTGCCTTGTAAACATTTTGGTTCTTATCAGCCCTGTCAGGAAGCAGACAGTCTGCTGTTCTGTCTATACATTAAATTGTATTCTGAAAATGGAAGTATTTGGAACACAAATGCTTTGAATAAATATTCGAAGCAGCACAGTGATACAATGCAGCAAAAATAATGAAAATGCTAGGCTCAGTGTTGCAAAGTGATAACTCCACTGAAAGCACCTTGTGGTGGTGGGTGTATTTCTGTTTGCTATGATTACACAATGTGGAGAACTATTAATGGAAAGCTTGTTTGTACAAACCCTGAGGAGGACATCACTGAGATGCAGAGTTCCCTTTGTGTTCACAATGGCATGCCTTTGATGTACAAACAAAAGACAACTGCTTTTTTAAAATGCCTTTTTAATCAAGAACCCCATTTTGCCCTTTTCTGTCAAAACATGCCCTCTTTTGTTGGGACTGGTCTACATGCACTTTTCATTCCATTATGTTCACATCCCTAATGGAAATAGTTGTCTTCTGCCATGGGCATAGATGTATAGTGTCAAGATACCTTATCCCAGAGATGTCCTTTATTCTTGCTTTCTAAGACTTGCTTATCGTGGAACAAACACCTTTGTACCTTTAAGCCTCCATCCATATAAAGACACTTTTATAATTTTAATTTAATTATACTTTTATAATTAAATGATACAACTTCTGCACGTGCACTGTGTTTCATTGAACACATTGCTTTTGAAGCGTTTTTTTAAGATATTCATCTTATTCCTGACATGTTTGTGTATAATCATACCTCTCAGGAGCAGTAGTCTATTATGTGTATCTAAGTCCCTGATGGTGCATTGTATCCTCAAGTCATTTAGCCCTTTCTCTGTTCATAATGACACGGCTGACCCCTCTGAGGCAATTCCTTGAAAGAAGATAACAGTTTTTCCCCTGACCTTGACCACCAGGCTGACTGTTGTGTTCAGCTCTCCTGAGAACACTGTTCTGTTTCCCTCAGGAATGTGAAAAAGTAATTTCCCCAGATAACAGCCAAAAACCCAATTAAGCTTAGATTAAAGAAAAAGAGGATTTATTGGCATTTTATGGAATAGAGAGAAAACGAAAATAAAAGATAGGAGACACTAAATTGCCTGAAGTAGAGACACAGAGTGTCCAGTTTCTAGCATTACTCTTCAGTTTACTGAATAATTGGTGGAATTTTAGTTGGTTTTAACCACATAACAGTCAAACACTGTCTCTCTCACAGCCCAAAGCCATGTCTGTCTTTTTCTGTCAGAGCTGGAAAGCCTGTGACATGCTGTCTTTGAAATACTGTGTGAGGCTGGGAAACCCCCTCAGTGACTTGGTCTCTGAATCTGATGTGAAGGTGTCAGTAGTTACAAAACATGTTTATTTTCCCTGTGGGATGCTAAAATGCGTGCAAATTGGACCAAGTGCACAAGATTTTAATTTCCGTTTTCCTGGTACGTTGTATTTCAGCAGATGATTTTTTAACACCTCCTGTACAAAGTATTTCACATCTCATTGTGATCTTCCAGAGGATCCATTGTCTTCTCATTACCTATTTGAATGGGACACTAGGTACTTCCTAGTTTGAAACACAAGAACATAAATTATTTGCATATTTTTAATTAACCCTCTCTTTGTATGGATTAAGACTGCCTTTAGTAACTGTCAGATTTCTTGGCCAGTTGAATAAACAGCTTCTTGCATGCATTTCAATTTCTGCACTGTTATATTGCTAATGAGTCTAAGCAACAGTTTCTGGGAGGCAATCTTAATTTAGCGATTTCATTCACATTTTTATACAGGTACAGTGTCCCAGCTATGTAATTAATGGTGCCATCTCAGCTCTAGAGGTGGATAGAGAATTAAAAATCAGCATGACGAATACATCAGGTATAATTCAAATTGTGAAGCCATGTTGTAATTTATCTTAAGTTATTTTCATACCACAGAGTCCCAGACTGCTTGACAATGTATACACAGAGGGTACATTGTACCGACCATTCTGCCCTCAGAAGGCAGCAGTCAAATGTGCAGTATTTGACTTGGGAAGGCTTAGTCATGGCCAGAACATGACTATTGTGAATGAGACGTGCCACCTTCATCTCTGGGAGCAGACAGGACTTTAGGGCTTTTATGGCCTTGTTGAGAGAGTTTCCTCATGACAAATGGGGTGAGCCTCACAAGAGCTTACCACTCTTACCAATATAGCCAAATTCCTACCAAAACCAATGTTTACGTGTACAATTGTACACATTGTAAATTTTGTAAAAATTGTAAATTTTGAAGTTTCAGCAGCATACAGAATGCTCTGCGAAGCTGTGGGCTGATGGATAGCTGCAAAAGGGGTGGGATAAACAGCAGTAGGATGATTTGTAAATAAACCTTAGNAGTGAGCCTCACAAGGTGAAAGGTTGAGCTTATCAGTCTTACCAATATAGCCAAATTCCTACCAAAACCAATGTTTACGTGTACAATTGTACACATTGTAAATTTTGTAAAAATTGTAAATTTTGAAGTTTCAGCAGCATACAGAATGCTCTGTGAAGCTGTGGGCTGATGGATAGCTGCAAAAGGGGTGGGATAAACAGCAGTAGGATGATTTGTAAATAAACCTTAGGTCTTTTGTAGTTAGAGAGAGGAAACCTGATTAGAAACAATTCTCACTATTTTATTAAAACTAGGGGTCAGCTTTTTGGCTGGATAGTTGAAAGACAACTTTGGAGCTATTGTATTAGGAAAGCAACCAAAGAAATTCCAGGATGAAATGTAAAACAGCATCAGGAAGGTCAGAGGGATGCATTTGCAAGTCAAGAAGACATTGAAGGGGATCTAATTATAGGCTTAATTGCTGTAGGTAATGACAATTCAAGCTACTATATTTAACATAGCCTGGATAGTATAACTGAGGTCATCCAACAAATGAAGAAACAAATCCAAAGCATATTTTCAGGAAACATTTAATTAAAAAGGGAGAGTCCTAGACCCACTGAAGCCAAGAGGACTTTTACCAGTGAGCCAGAGTTTCCAGCAGAGCCCAGGTTTCACCCTTAGCACAGAAAGGCTGTGGCTTTGCTTCAGAAAACACCTTCAATGTGATAATTCATAAATTTCTAGTCATGCATCTGCTTATCATTTTGCTGGAGCAATGCCCATGATACTCTGTGGAATTTAGAGCTGGAAGTTGATCCAGGGAACTATGATCCCATTACCAGACCCATATCTGGCTTGCGTGGTGACTTTGGCTGAGGTTTGTGGGAATATTTTATGATTGTTTGCTCCTTAGTCTCTCCACATCTAAACTACCAATCTGTCTTCATAAAAAGCTTAAACATCTGTGATGAATAGTCTTGTGTAAGTGCAGTACCTTGATGCTCAAGGAGGAGACAAATAAGGCCCAGTGAAAGACTGCTCTTAGGTGGGTGAAGTTAGTTGTATTTACTGCATTCCTACTTGTCCATATTTGTAGTTCAAAAAAGCGGAAACAATGTGGTATTAGTTCATGGTTTATAAAACAAAATCACTTTTTTAGTCTTGCATTTCAGTTGGTCTCATTTTTACAAACTTTGCAGTTGTGTTTCACTTGGGATGTATTTGGCTGCTTGACAAAGTGACTGGAGATTTATAATTCCTTATTAGTAACTCAGGGCTCTAAAGGGAATAACAGAGTACTTATTTACTTTTCTAGGTCAGACTCATGATGTAGGAGTTTAATGAACTTCTGCTAAACAGGAATTGAAGCAGAATTAAAATCTTACAGTGCATCTGTCCAATAAGGTTATTAATCTTATTTTCCATAGGTTAGGTATTTTTTACTTGCACAGGGTGGTTTAGGCTGCATTTTCTAAGTAATCTGCCAAGAATATGAAACTATTATACAGAACCTGGTATTAAGTCAGTGCACTGATGTGATTTTGCTCTGAAATTGCATTATGTCAAGTAACTGTATTTATGTATCAGTGTTTAGGGCAGTAAGATCCCAGTTCACATGTGCTGAAAAAGAGTTCATGATTCATGTTAGCAGCCTAACTATTGCTGCAATTTTGATGCCTCTCAGATGTTGTTTGTATCAATAAGGTGGGCACTTCTCTGTCAAGAACATGTTGAAATCTATCTTCAGGAAGAAAGGTACAGTATTTATGCTTCCCTGTTAGTGTGAAAGGAATACAGTGTTTCATGTTCTTACAGGAGATAAACATTGGGATTTACTTGATACTACAAAATTAATGATGGAGATAAAGATGCATGAAGGGAAGACAAAAACTTGTTACATAAGTAGAGTCATGCTTTGCACTGGACTTGTATGGCAGGAAATAACATCTCTTAAATGAAGAGTTTGTATAACATTCAGAAAGGTCTGTGAAAGTGGGTAAAACAGTAATATACTTGAAGTATTTCAATTGATACTGTTTAAGCCTTCGACGTGTGACTGTATGGACATAAAATGCCAAATCTGCTTGGTTTACAGAGTATTCAGTAAATACATATACATTAACATAGGTATAAGACAGAATGTAGTTATCTGGGGGGAAAAACCTCAAAAACTTAAATACAAACCAAGAGATAATAGAAAACAATGAGTGAGGGGTTGTCTTAAATATCTATCCTTATGCTTATTCCTAGCTCTGAGGAAACACCTTCCTTCACACTGTCCTAAATGCTGGTCCTGAAATAAGATCCTCTGCCCTTTTTTCAAAAATTGGAGATCAGGAGGAGGTCCTCTGCTTTGCCATATAGAGTAGCCTGGTGGTTAGGCTGTTTATCTACAGTGCAGGAGGCAAAACCTTCATTCTTCCTTGGTGAGAAGGGATTTACAATTCTTTCTCAAGGATAAACTAACGTGAGGGTCAGACTACTTTGTACTTCTGGTTGAAGCTGTGCCTGTAGACACAGAGATCCGAGCAAGTGGGAGTGTGAGCTGAATGCTGGGAAGAGCTGAGTTCAACCACAGCTCTGTCTGCATCTTATCCAGTGATCATTTTACAGAGAGCTCAAGAAAGCCCTTGGGGCATTGATGAGCTTCTTGAGCCATCAGACAAGCATGTTGTGCAATCTCTGTTCACCATCTCCTCTCCTTATTCACTCTTTGGCTTATTTCTGCATTAACTAATGGAAAGGAATATTGAACTTAAAATTCATTTTCTGCCTTACTCCTCATCAACCAAGTGGCCAACTGGCAGAGAGTTTAGAATCGTAATTACACTCCGTGATATAAGAGAGAAAGCACCTGGGATCCAAGTACTGAGCTAGGCTCTAAGAGATGCGGGAGAAAAACTAGGCTCTAAGAGATACAGACATTTTATTAAACAAATCTAATGTGGAAGAGAGGGAGGGGGGGTTTTAAATTTGCTTTTCTGGTTTTGACCAGAGAATTACTTGGTTCAAAAGCAATAAACTACCATTATTCTTATGAAAACCACTTAAGCAGAACTTCAAATAGTAAAATGAAATTCCTATTTAGTAGTAGTCAAGCAAGGCTGAGGCTGTTCTCATGTGACAGCTAAGCAGAGAAGTGGATAAAGGAAGCTTTCGAAGCATTACTGGTTAGTCTGATTTTGTAGTTGGTCAGTGGAAGGACTGGTTGTAGTTATTTGTTTGCTGCAAAGAAAGACTAAAGCAGTAGGAAGTTGTAGAGCTTTTGAGGGGAATGCCTCCTCATCCAAATGGCAGTGGAGCTTGTTGGCTTCTGTAGGATGTGAATAATGGAGTAACTTCTTGTGTGCTACTGTTGATGGTGATGGGAGGGCATCGGACCCCAAGACACCTTAGCCAGACCATGGCTGAGGAGCCATGTAGATGCTGAGAGAGGAGAAAAGATGGATCACAGCCAGGCACAGTTGTTTTAGAGGAGACTGTAGTGTGGAAGTATTTGTAATGTAAATCTGGTAGAATCTGGCTTGATTGAGGGGGTGATGCACTTGCCTGGTAAAAAGTACTTTCTTTACCATATAGCTGAATCTCTGCTAAGATTGCTTTTTTCCCAACATAATATACTTGTTTTGCTACAACAGTAACATGGCTCTAGAATAAAAATTGCCTAAGAATAGGAAAGACTGACTACAGAGGAAGATTCTCTCTCTTTTTGAGGGGTCAGTATAGACAATAATATGATAATAGCTTTCCTATCCTTTTCATTGAAATCGAGTTTTTTTTCCACTAAGATATATGAACTGCCTTGAAAACTGGGTCAGCCTAAATGCTGTCACAAGTGCTCATCACCAAGCATATATTGCTGCATACCTGTCACACTCGGCAGCTGGAACGAATTTTGTGAAGAAACCAGGGTAAAAGGTGAAGCTCAGCAGGATTATTGGCTGTGAAGGAATCACCCTTTTGCAGTTTTTCTGCTACAAAACAAAGAAAATGGGCAAAACTGTGCTTAATACTGATAAATACAAATAGTATTTGACTTTCTGTATTTAAACTGGTATTTTTGTTAGTCAAATTTATTTGCATACATTTGGTAAATGCAGGATGATTCCCATGGTGGATTATTCTTGCTGCTTAAGAGGCTGAATTTATTGACATATCTAGACATGGAAATTTACTGGGAATTGCTTTAAATCCTTTAGGGGTTGAAAGTTCTTTAAATGGAGTTAGTTTCAGTGTAATAATGGGCTTGTTTGTGATAAATTAAAATATTACATATTTCCTGCTCACCAGGGTAGAGCTTTTTAGAGGATGCTCTTTTTTATGCCAAAGTGAAGCTACGTGGATGAAATTCATGGTGTCTGCTCATGGCATTTCTTTGCTCCAGCAGCTCCAGATTAGGGTTCATCATAGTTTAGGATCTGAGCTGGAGACCAGCAGCATCTCATCCCAGATGGACTGTCCAGCAGCGCATGGGGAGCAATGGCCGGTATGATGGACATGCCTCTGTGCTGCCTGCAAGCAGGGAGCTTCCAGCCTGGTCCGGGCTCAAGCCTTCACTCTCACCGTGTGCACACAAGCTGAAAGCATCCCTTGGGACAGATCACAGGCTTTTTTTGTGGGGGTAAGAAAGCGGCAGGGAGCGGCAGTTCAGGCTACCTCTACGGGTGAAGCCTGCATAGGAGTAAGTGACTCATCTGCATCCCTATCTGTCAGTCCTTGGCTTTTTCCCTGAGCATACCTTCAAGATGCCAGAAGGCAGTGGTGGCTTTGTGATGCAAATCAATCCTGCCAGGTCTAAGAAGGTAACTCATTCATTCCCCATCAATTTTTAAGGCAGCTTGTAACATGTCTCTCATTTGGCATGAAGGATTTTGCCAAGTATTTCAATCAGACAGTTACAATCTCACTCAAAATTTGTTTTAAAGGAATTTCCTTTCACATTGTCACTCTGAGTTGTACATGAGTGCCAGGAACTGGACTAAGAGACTGAAACAGATAAATTTTCTCTCCCAGGGTAAAAAGAAATTTTGCCTGTGAGAATGAGTTAAAGAGTTGCTGGGTTTTCATGAGGAGGAAGGCTAGAGCAGAGTGGACAAAAGTGGTCCAAATGACCATACTGTTGTTACCCAGACACGTGCCAGGTGACTCATTAGTGGCCAGTTCTCCAGAAGGGGAAGCAGCACAATAGTCTTTTGCCAAAGTGGTAAGAGCAAAGCAAATAGAGGCTCCAGTGCATCTGTTTGAGAGGGATGGAATAGGGATAGATTTCCTGAAACATACGCAGCATGTTCTGGAGTTTAGGGATGGAGCCAGCAGCAGGGTGGGCAAGCAGAAGGGAGTTGCTGTGATGCTGAAGTCATGTTAACCCTGCAGAAGCTTTAAGTATACAGGATGTTCTCAGGTTTTGCAGCAGATCTGATTCTGGGGAGAAGGATATATTAAACTGAGGCAGAGGAAATGCTGGGCTTAATTGGAGACAGAGCAATATTCTCCAAAACCCTGGCAGGAATCCTCAAACTAACAGGGTTAACAAGGAGAATATGGCACACTTCACAGTAAGGACTACTTAAAAACTCCTGGATAAAGAATAGATACAGTTTAAACAGCAATATCTCAGTTGTGATAGCTACAGAAGCCTGAAGTGGGCATATGTGACCATTCTTCACACATTCCCTAGATATAGTATCTCAGTCTTTCTGAGACACTCGTTCTTTTCTAATTCTGTCACCTCACATGCTGGAGATTTAAGAGAAACACACAATATTATGAAATATATTAAAAAATTGTATAAATGGCAGTATGGTAGGAGGAGTAAACAGATCATCAATCATCAAAGGCTACTGCAAAAATCATCAAAGACTATGATATGCAGCAATTAATTCATCTCAGTTGGTGATGCCTGAGTCAAGAAAAGCATTCTGTAGTTGCTAGAAGGAAGATTGTCTACTAGGGTCCAGAAGTGCTGTAATTTCTGGGTCTAAATCATATAGCAAATACAAAAGAAATAGAAGAAAATATTTATGCCATTACAGAATGCCCAGATGATTTCTATTACATCTTAAAATTCACATAGTCAATTTTTGATCAGCTTCCTTCATACTTCACAATTAATTTCAGGATGTTTCAAACCTGTTCTTAATTTACCATAAATTTACTTCATTGATGTTGTATCACTGCAATGGCATGTACATGGCATAGAGATTTTAGCCTAGGAAAAAAAGGTGTACTGGGGAGAGAGTAACCATGAAAGAAAGGAAAAAACCACAGAAAAAATAGTGAGTAGAGAAGCTTGGTGCAAAGGAAGGGGCCTGGACTGGAAAGAGAATTCAGTGGTGCCAGCCTGCCTTTGAAAGCTTGCCAAAGTGCATTAGACAGTTGGAAACAGAGTTGTAAAGGGGAAATTTAATCTCCTTTCTAGAAGACAACAAAATTTAACTGATGCTGGATAAAGGGGAACGTCCTGTGATGCTGTATGGCTTATTTTCAGAGAGTATGTTTAATTCTTTCAGATATTGCAGGATGGCATTTACCACTTTACTAAACTGAAATTGCTGCTTGTGAAAATCTGTCTAGTAAATGTTATTTTGTAGAGTGTGTTGGCATGTTAGGCAGTCCTGAGGCTTCTTTATCCACTTTGACCTGACCTGCTAAACAACTGCATATTTTCCTTCACTCGGTGAGCTTTAGCTGAATAAAAAACCCCACCAATAGTTAATAAAACAATCAGATAAGAAAAGGCATGGTATTAAGATGAATGGTTAATATGGGAAATATTTTTCAAGATAGAAATACTCTGCTTGCAGTTCTGTTAATTTTATCAATGCATGTACAGTGCACAATTATGGTATGAAGGATTACATACACCCATGTGCAGCAGACTGCAGGGTATCTACCAAATCTTTACACTGTAAATAATTTACATTTACTGCCAAGCAGAATCAGAATTTTCCAGTCTTGGAGGAAAACAAAGTCTTGTCAGCCCATCATGCTGTCATTATCACTGATGCCTACTAACCATTTCCACAAACATGTTAGTCTAGCTATCCTAACTCTTCTTGGATAAGTTGTTTGATTCCTGGAGCTAATTTGCTCAAGTTGCATCTGTCTTTCTCGAACTTCATGTAGGATTTGCTCTGGGTGAGAAGAACAAAGAGAATGCTGGTAGTTGTTTGTGCTTTGGGCTACTCTGGAAAGAGTAGAATATTTTATATTTTGTATCCCCCCTGCTGCTAGTCTTGCTAGTAGGGAGAAAGGAGGCAATTTTTTGCTGTGATACTCACAGAGCTTAATTAATACTCGCCAGAACTAAGCCCTGTAAAAAAAATCACAGATAAATTTGTTTGGGGTTGGTTTTTTTTGTTTTTTTTTTTGGGCTGGGGTTTCTTTGGTGAGTTTTTTTGTGGTGGATTTTGTTTTGCTGTTGATTTTTGGTGGTGGGACATAAAAAGAAGAGAGGCTGACCAACTGCCATGAGTAACACAGGAAGGATACCGTTATTTCTGATGAAGGTTGTCTGTTAACATTTTGTCTGTATGTGGGCTTGGAGTTGGTCATTCCAGTCTTTTATTCAGGAGGGATGAACACATTGTAAAATATTGTGAGATAATGTTGGATAATGGGTCATCAAATAGAATTAAAAGGCATCAGTCAGAACATTCAAGGGAGCTGTTTCAACATGTGAAATGTGCAAAACAGGGTTGTCTCAGACTGTATTAATCAGCAAATAGTAAATACGTCTGTAATTCGCATTTCCATGGTAAGAGTTGCCTGCACAGCACTTGCATAGCCTATATTTTGTAGCTAGACATTGTTGAAGCAATTCAGGGTGGTGATCAGTCAAACAAACTGCCAGCACTAGGATGGCACTGGTGTGAGATTCTCTGCCAACTGAGAAATAAAGACCTAGGACAGGGTGCAGAGGAAGCCTTTTGTTGATACCAAGTTATGGCATTATGCTCTTAACCTGCTGTCAGCCCAGAAGGAAAGATGAATCTGCTTTCTTTGGATTACTTGAGATAACACTACCTGTCAAACCAGAAATATCTTCTGTTTATGCACACTAAAGTGCGCACTAAGCAGCACATCTGTTTATTAGAAGTTTGCTATTCTTATGTAGCAAAGGCTCAGATTTGTTACAACATAGCATGGAAAGAAATTAGTCATCCAGGACTAGGAGTAGGATAGGTCTTTTCCAACCTAATGGTTTCTGTGATTTTCTCTTTCATGTGTTTTTTCCATTTCTGCCTTGTAAGCCACTAGCCCTTTCCTTCATTTTAAAGGATGCATTTGCATTTTCAGTTTGTACATTTCCCTTTCTGGTGTTGCTCTTCAGTGGGAGAATAGGAGGGGAATAGATAAAAGAATTAGGGGCAAAAGTGGTGAGCACACCCAAAGCCACAACAGAATGGTTTGGGGAGAAGTGGTGTCTTTAGATATGGCTATGACATCTGGATACTTGGGAATTACATCCATGCATGTGAACTAAACATAGAAATGCCAAAATACTTATAAAGGGTCCAATTTACAAGTCGTGTATCATTTTTGCACTGAATAACTGATTTGTGTTTGCAGTTAACACCATTTATGTCTGAAATAGAACAGTAAATGCAGTGTCCCTGTTTGCTAGCACTTCAGGCTTGGGACTGTAATGTAAAGTATAATGTCAAGGCAGTGCCTTGCCGAGCCTAATCTATGGCTTTGGAACAGCTTGTTACACACCCGGCATGGAGCTGGGTGATGGGAGTAAAGAAACCCCCACCTTTCCATGTGCCCTAACAGCAGATTGCCAGGTCCGCAGAGCTCTGCTGCATCCAAAGTAGATTAAATCTTTATTTAAGAATCACAAGATGGTGATAGTGCTCTTAAACAGTAGCTGCTATTAAAATGTCAGCGTTGCTGTCAGTCACCACCCAGTACCTGAGTTAACGCTGCTTCCCCTGGTAGTGAGAATGAAAAATAGGTTGCTACTTACAGTGAACTATTGTAAATGAGGAGCACAGATCTAATCCTTTTTGATATGGCTTATTATTCATCTGTAAGATTAAAAATGTATGTTATATTACTTCAGGGGTTGCACTGACCTCTAGATTTCATGCTCCTGGATTTTAATACTTCTTATATACTGTTATGTTTTTATTCCATATTTTGGCAGTATCAAGGCTTAGTCATACATGTGAAAGAAAGTGTAAAGTTACAGATAAGGTGGTGATTGTCCGTTTTCCAAAAACTTTAGGGCTATGTCTTGTGAGCATTGTGCAAAATGGCAGATATTGATATCTTAGCTAATTATTCAATCAAAGAGTTGGCAGCTCAGTCAGTGGGAACGATGTACAGTGCACTAGAATTGATCACACTTCATTTCCCATCAATTGGCAGAGCAAATGGTAGCTTGGATGATAAGTTAGGATCATTGCCAGTCATTTTTTGGGCTCATGCCTTCCATTATTTTTTTTTTTTTTCTTCCAGACAAGNNNCCCCCCCCCCCGATTATTCGATGAAAGTAAATGCCCTCTGATATTGGTGAATAAAGCAATGCAGAGTTTTTGTAGCCTCTGAGGGACGTGAGACTATTTCTGGCTCCATAATTGATGCTGCTGCATAGACCTATAATCACCTAACCTTATTGAATTGTCCCCATGTGAAGATTTGATTTCAAATTTAGTAATCATTATACATCATTTATTTTCACATAGATTACAGGTTCATCTGTAAAGTGACACAGTTTCACCCCAGAGCTCTTTGAATATTCGGCTTTTCACTTTTACTCTTTTTAGATATGCTTGTGACACTTCCAACTTTGGTGATACACTAGCAATTAGTAGGGTTCCATGACAGATTTATTGTAGCCTTCCAAAGAGTGATGAGTCAGATATATGGGTACGAAGAAGTGTTTCCCTAAGACTCTTATTTAATACAGGAACCCAGAGTTAGATCCCATGAAGAGCTTTGGTGTGTAAAGCAGGACTTAACCCAGTTAAAGCTCTTCTCCTAAACCTAAATGTAAAGTTTCAGTTAAAAAAAATCTTTGCTTAGCTGCTGACTAACCCTGAAAGCACATAAATGAGCTTTGCTGTTTCCTCATTTGAATTTCAAGTGAACTGGATGCCTACATTTGTTTTTCTGCATCTGCCAAAATCTTTGTCTGATTCCTGTGTAAGGCTGTTAAGGAGCTAAAAATTAGAATTTTTCTCCCAATTGCTCTGCCAGGTTTGGGAGACCCACCCTGCATTCCCACAGCCATCGATGCCCTTCCACGCCTGGAAGGGACGATGCCATTTACCCACAGGAGTTGTTTCTTCAGATCACTCTGGGCTGGAGGGCAGCTCACACTTGGTGTAGGGTTTCTGCATGTGTTCTAGTTTCTGGGGCTGTGTTATTTTGTTTCTGTCAAAAAGGTAACATACTGTTTAGCTTTCAGGATAGAGATTGATTCCTTTGGGAACAGTGAATGTTCAAAAATAATCTAGTTGTGAAAAAATAATCTAGTTGTGACAGGGCCAAATGTGTCTGCATTAACAAGCTGTCTTTTGAAAGTACATTGTTTTTATTTGCTCTCCCAGGTGTCTGTTGCTCAATACTAATTGAAAAGGAAAATCTTATTTCTAATGTGAAACCATCCACATGCTAAATAAATATACATTGAACCAAAATAAACTATTTCAATAACTTATTTTTTAAATTAAATGCAAATGTAGCATCCCTTGCTGTCTGTTAAAGGAAACATAACCCTCAGCACATTTAGCATGTTAAAAAGAAGATTTTTGCTGTGTTCACAATATTACACAGTAATTAAAAAGGAAACCAGCTAAGCCTTTAGAACCTGTCCCCTTCTCTAAAATGTAATTAATTTCTGTTTAATTATAATAGTAGGGCTGTAGTGTGATTATTATTTTTGGGGGGCACAAATCCTGCACTGTTGCTTTTTTTCCTGAGTGTGTGTTTCTGGAAGCAGAACACATGACAGAAAGGGAAAGATTTGAACCACACTCCAGCTGTAATTAAGTGCTGACACATCAGTGGAGTTTGGCTGCGTTTCTTCAAATGTGGGTTTCCAGGACAGAGGCTCCTCCCGGCTGTGCTGTGCTGACAGGAGCTGGGCTTTCTCCTGGGAGGACGCCTGCTTTTCTCCTCGGATGTGCAAGTCTGGGAAATAGGCAGGGCTGACACAGCGCAGGCACTGCCATGCCCGAGGTGAAATCCCCACTTGGTCCTCACTGGTTTTGAGGATGTCATGTTGCCAGCTGTCCTCAGTGGCTGTCCCTCGTGAGCGCTCTGGGCACTCCTGGTCTCCCGTGCCTGTGACTGAGCCAGGATTATGCTCTCGTGCCATCTCCTGGCAGATTGTCCCCGGTGTGCCCTGTCCTGCACAGCTGCGTTTGTCACTGCGGGCCAGCCGGGCCAGATCAGCCTCAGAGCCGAGGGCTGCAGGTGGCCTCCAGCGGGTTGTGTGGGGTGGGAGGTGACCGTGCAGGCACGGGGACGCTGCACAGAGCCCTGCTGAGGGTGCTCCAGGCTGCGGGCTCGGATGTTCCACCTGCGCAGGGTGTGTGCAGCAAGGGAGGCACGACTCAGGGCTCCGAGGGTGTGCCAGGAGTGGGAAGCACTGGGACTGTGGGCAGCAGATTCCCATACAAAAAACTGTTAATGCTCCAGTGTTTCTCCTTTACAAGACAATATCCTGCCCTCTCTCCCAACAGTTGAAATTGTGGCTCTAGAGAAGGTCTGAGCTTGTAAAAATGTGCTGTTCAGGTGGTTGGGCATTGTTTGGGGCAGTAAAGCTGGAAAGATGAACTTACATGTCCAGTGTAGAAAAACTGCTTTAGAATATGCCTGTTGGTCTGAAGAAATTGACAGAAGTTCATTCACATGAAAGAAGAATCCTGGGCTGCAGCCAGGTGTGGTACAGAGCCCCGAAAAGCAAACATGGGTTATAGAATTTAAAATTTCCTGCTGACAGGTTATCAGTTAGATGTCAAGGCATTCAGTAATGGGGATTTTAAACAATGAAAGACTGAGAGGTACTTTGAAGAAGTATGTACAGCATAGAACTTCTTGGTCATGCTGCTGTGTTCTCCTTTTCATTCTTCCATCATCACCACCACTGTCACCCATCTTACCACAGCAATTTGGGCTGAATTTTATGTACATTCAGTGTCACTAAAGACAGCAATTCTGTGCATCCACCTACCTTTTCTTTTTGTTCCTTCCATCTTTTGACTTCTCTTTGCCTCCTGTTTTGATTGTGAAATGGATCCAGGGAGTGATCCAGTGAAATACACTCCACCCCCCAACCCAGGAAGAAGTGAGCAGGAGTTGTTTAATGCCACTGCCAGGTAAAATGCACCTAAGTGACACACACATCACATCCAAGGAGTACAAGGTAGGACTAACAATGTAAAAGAAAAGCAGATAAAGTGTATAAACACTCAGAAATCCTCTGTGACTCTAGGACTCCACATTTCACCTCTTTGCAGGAAGGTTTTGTTTCTGCTGCTGCTCCCTACGAGGTGATTCCTTTTTTCTTGATTTCTGTAGTATCTGTCTTAAACCTACCTCTTGCATTCTCTCTGGCACACCTTCCTACACTTCCTTGACCCAAATGCATTAGGTAGCTGTGATTTTAAGTTACATCATTTCGCCAGTTTCAGATCAGCTACATCTTTAAGCAAGGAATATTACTGAAGAGTGTTAGCCAAGTGCCTGGGAATCATGCTTCACTCAAATTAATTGATGGTAAAGCATAAATAAAAGCATTTGTGTGCCACAGCCAGAAGCCACTGTCCTAAACATCTGTGAAATACACAGATCTGGAAATAGACTTCACTTCCTGCAAGGTCAGCCCCTGCTCTTGCCCTGTAATTAGCTGACTTGCTGTCAGCTCTTCCCTGGCTCATTTTTGTAAGGGCTTCCTCTTCTCATTTGCCCTGCAGTTCAGGGTACTTTCCTCCAAGAGAAACCTTCCTTTCTCTCCAGCCAGCCTTTTTCAGTGGTTCCTCCAGAGATTCCAGTTAATCTCATCCTTTTCACCCACACAGAACACAGCTTTGACATTCTGCTGTAAACTGAAGAGCACCTCTGTGGAGAAGCAATGCCACGCTGGCAGACAGAGTGCCAGCTCTTGTACTTGATTGTCTAATTAACCCTCACTGGCAGGTTCATTTCAGTGCTAAATGTTTCCATCTACAAAGTGTTTAATTTCATATTAACCTGCATGCTGACAAATAGACTCAATACAAACACCCTGACTGGATAAATGTATTTATTTTTGTGTCCTGATCAGGACTGTGGTAATAGTGAACAATTGGAAAGACGTATTTTGAATGCTTGAGACCTTTCAAAAAAAGCCCCAAAACTGAAAGAGCTGACCCCTGAATTAAAACCTTTATTTTTCAAATGTCATTTTAGTCCAAAATCAGTTAAAATTGTAGTGATACATAGTTGCAGATATACAGATGTTTATATATGTCTTCAAGATGTTTTGTTTTCATCTGGTTTTTGTCCAAAACTAAATATACAAACACTTTAGCACAAAACACTCTCTCTTTTTCTTTTCTACATATGTGCATGGGAGAAATTTGCAGTGAGTTCCTGCAACCTGTCACTATTAAGTTAAATGGATGTTCTGGCCATTTCAGCTGCCAGTACCTGTTTCCAGCGTCTGTCTTTGGTGTCAATATGCCAGTGATTATGGAGGCTGCCTCGGGCTCCTGCTGTGGAGGTGCTATAGCTTTGTGTATTATTGAATCTGATACGTCCTCAGAAAAACATTTTAAACTTAGATACAGTATCTTCTGGGGCGGAGGGGGAAGGCTTTAAATCTGCTTTCTTTCATTTTGTTCTCTAGTTTCTGGTGTGCTGTTAAGTCAGAGGGACAGAAGTAAGAGGATATAGAACAGCCTGGGTTACATAAAATAAGCCGATGAAGATTACATGGAGCTACCACATGAAAAACAAAACACCATGAGGCTGAACATTTTTCACAGATTTTGAAGGAAAGACATTTGAATAAAATTTTTGAACAAAGACCTTGCAAGGAAATAAGGAGAGTTATTTTTTATTTCACTTTACTTCAACTAGGTAGAGAAATACAAGACAAAATATATTTCAGAAAAATTCTCTGTGGGGTCAGTAACTTTCTAATCAGAGATTTGGTCTTACATTTCATCTGGCCTATTCTAGGGGCTCTGCATGCTGTGTTCAGCTCTGTTAAAACTGGATGCCATTGGAAAGTCTTGCTTGCAATGCCTGTCACATTGTTGCCTTGTAGGTAATAGATGTAGTGAGAATTTAGGTGCATTTGGATGAGCCAGATAGTGCCACAGAAATAAAACAGTGCTTGAATTTGGAAACTTAGGCACAAACTTTAAAGATCAGTGATGCTTGGCTTTAAAGCTGGGTTAGATAAAAAAAGGTACCCTGTGAAGCTTGAAGCTCAAAAAAAATCCTGCATAGCCGTGACAGGTACAGAGAGAGCATATGAGGGCATACTTACATTAAGTATTTAAACTGGAAAGAACTGCCAAAAGATACCAAAGCAAAGGAGAGAAGTTGATGTGAAAACACTGAAGCAAAAATCCAAACTGTCCAATACCTTTTCTAGGGATAATTCTAATTTCTGTTTTTGTGACATTCAGTGATAACAATTTGCATAGTTAAGACACCATGCCTGTGGCTTTATTTCATTTTAGTGCAAGTACTTTAGCTGAGAACAAAAGTAAAGCCGTTTGATATAATATGAATGTCTATTTGCACTCCTTTTAAGATAAACTTTAGGCAATAACCATTTCTTTAGAGCCTGTATATTGTTCCTATGACTCTCTCTCTTGTATAACAGTTCATGTTCATCAACATGATACATTCTTGCCTGATTTTCCAGTTCTGCCTTTCATTGAGGATATTCTTTTCTTTCTCTGATTGCTTTTTCTTCTTAGACCATTACTCTAGTTGATAGCTTCAGGTTATCGTTGTATCCTATCTCCCTCTCCAATAAGCCTATGATTGATACTAATCTTCCTCATGGGACACATTTATAGGATTCAGGATGGAAACTACTCTCTAAATCTTAGCTTTGTATGTGCTGACAATTTGCAAGGTTGCACCTTATAGTCACTTCAGGTGGCTTAGGGGAAAACATCAGCACCTGGTAATCATGCTTCTAAAATAAGAAGAGAAATGTGCCCCATATACGAAAAGTTACCCTGTTGTTCATCTGCTGTGCTGCTGCCCCTGCTTGTGTATTTTCTGTAAGGAGAAAGGGCTCAGTTTCTACAGGTGGTCAATGTCCTGTAACCAAACTCATGCCTTTTCTTTCCAGTGAGAGAAGCCATATTTTAATTAATCTAATGGAAGATTTGACTAGCAGGCAGTCCCCTGAAAACGAGTTAATGTGCTGGAAAACACTTCACACAAGCAGAAGACTCTTCATTGACTAATGTGCTGAACGGTACTTTTGCTAAGAAAATTGCTCCAGTGAAAGCCTTGTGGAGTGCATTTGTTGGGTTTTTTTCCTCTTCATATAGCCTCATACTCTGAAATTTAGTTAGACCTGTCTAAGGACCTTTTGAAAATAAGATTATTATATTTTTCCTACAGGTTTTGCAGATGCCCCTCAGTATGATATCATGGCCAAAAAAAAAAAAATATTGCATTCCTTGGAGGAGTAAAACATAAGGTGCTGTGATCACTTGCATGAGGAATGCATGTGCTGAAGTTTGGCTATGTCACTGTCTTATCCAATATCTGAAGGCAGAGTCCAGTTATATAACTAACTCAGAAGAATCATAGGGAAATGAAGATGCTAATGTTTCCACAACATTTACGTATTCAAGCTCCACAGCCCAAGAAACAAAGAGAAGTAATAAGAAATTAGTTTGCTTTATCTTTTATCTTTTTAAACAGACATGCATTTATCTTTATGAGCAGACTTGCCAGACCTTTTTTGGAATTGCAAAGTTTCGCTCCAAATGCTTGTTATTTGGATTTGCATAAGGATTAACAATGTTGGGCAAGTGGTATCTCCTAACCCTTTCTGTTTACGTGTGATATCAGTCACTGGGATATAGTTTTTAAGGCAATCAGTGCTTTTAGTTGAGTGGATAATGCAGTTTGTTTTCATGGTAAATTCTCTAATGTTCCAAAGGTGTACTTCAACAATAATTATAAATGTATTTGCTCAGAGGGTTTTTTTCCCTCTTATGCAGCTCTCTGTACCTGCATACGGTCCTCTTATCTGGCATAAGGGTTAAAGAATCAAAACTTATGAAACTTGAGGGGGAAGTCTGAGCTGCCATGCAGAGTGTAGAAATTAAGCTACACTCCCTGTAAGAACATACATGTGAAAATGTCATGGTCAAAGCAAAATAATCTCTTAGATCCCAACTTGGCACCACGAAATCAAAACTCCCAGAGACTTCAAAAGGGCATTTACCTCAGCAAGTTGAAGTTCAAAACTCTTCTCGTGCTTTAGTTTCAGTCTGTTTTTTTTTCTCCAGCTTTTTATACACAGAACTGTTACCTACAATATTCCAATATGCATCTGAATGACTTTTACTGTTCAGAGAAGACTGGCTTGATAGCATCATTTCATAGATGAGACTTGAAAAATAGAAAACTCTTTCAGCTTGTATGTGGTTGGGTTTTTTTTTCAACTTTTATTCCTGTCATAGTATTATGAAAGGACTGTTCCATCAATATATTACAAACCAAAAATAATCAGGGAACCTGCATTATTTTCACAGGATCATGTCTCCCAGAGTCCTTGCATTGTGGAAATCACTTCTGAAATGCACAGCTGTGCTTCACTAGTGAGACAGCTTGAGCCCCACAGCTTGCTGCATTGGCTTACAGAACACAAGTTACTTGGCAAATGTGAAGCCTCAGGGTTTCTATTCTACTTTAAGGTGGTTGTTGGGAATCTTTCAAAGAAAAGCAGATTTGGCCTTACAGTTTTCAGTCTTTTCAGGAAAATACTAAGGAAGGAGGCACACCAGTAGGAACAATACATGTATCTTGTCATGAGGAATGGACATAATGGCATGAGAAGCTTCACACTCGGGGCTGAATGATAGGGGCTCACCAGAGCTGGAGCATTCAGCTGTTTGTGACGTGCCAGCAATGGGCTGGGCATGGCTGGAGCTCCTGCAGAGCTTGGGATATAGCTGTTACTGGGGGATTGTCCTCCAAGCCCTGGGAGAGGAGCACTGGGAAGGAGCAGCTAGCCTGGCGGAGCAGTGGTTCCAAGCCAGTAGCTTGTGAGAAACTTCAGAGCTGCTCAAAGCTACAAGAAAGTAAAAAAAATAGAAGCGGCCAGGACAAAATAATGTTTCACTGGCATAGCCTTAATTATTTAGTGTTGTTGCTGGTGGCTGATGACCCAGCAATAAAGAGCAAGCCATAAGTAATAAATTGCATTGAACATGGTGTGAACTGAGGGTTCATTAGCATCACGTAGGAAATGTTGATTAAGTTCTGTGCACAAGGCAAGGAGCATAAGAAGCAAATAGTGAGGTATCATACAGTGAGTGTCCCAAGCTATTGTGTTTAGGCCAGGCACAACAGGCACCAGGTGGGGGAGACATGAAACTCCTTCTAATGAAATGACCTGCTTTGTAACAAAAAGAGAAAGCAAGGCTGCTCTGGATTGGTTGTTTGCTTGTTTGGTTTGATTTGGTTTTGTTGTTGTTGTTGTTGTTGTTGTTGTGGCCAGGTCATCATTGCCAAGATAAAATGCTCTGGCTTTTATTTATAGAACAGAAATTTTTGCACTACTGATAATGGAGTGATCTGAACCCAGGGGTCTTTAAAGTAGGTCATTAAGTACTCAGTATAAGAAAAAGTGTGTTTTACAGTGTTTGTGATTTTACTGGAGAGAGCTGTCTTCTTTTATAAATCTTGTCTTTAAAATCTAAAGACTTCTATAAGCAAAGAAAAAAATTATCATTTGATTTCATCACAAAAAAATTATATCTGAGAATAACATATTTTGTATCAGGAACAACATTTTTCAATTTATTCTTCTCGAGCACTTGAGCACTAAAGTGTCTGAAAATAACATTTTTCGATCATTGGACAACATAGATTTTAAAGTCAATAACAGAGCAAATTGCCTCAAATTGGAAAATACAGAAACAACCGTGGCATTGGTTATTGTTTCATTAACCAAATCAGGCATTTGTGATAGAGCAGCAGCACTTCTGGGCTGGTCTTTGGAAGTTGCCAGGAGTCAGTTTAGCCTGTGGGAAGACTTGCAGCAGTGCAAAGCTGCACTTGTGCCACAGTGGTGCTGTTCTGGGGTTTGCCCCATGACAAAGTTCCCCTGCTGCCTTCATTCCCTTGGGATAGCCCACCTGTCCTTGAAAACACCAGCTGATTTGCCATCTTCTGGGGCTTCACACTGTGATCTTGTACTGTAACCCCTGTTCTCCCTCTCTCCATCTGTGTCTTGGGGTGACTGGAACTGAGAGGTGATTTGGGCAATTTTTTTGGACAGTACTTGGCTCATGTATTGTCCAAGTGCCCGACCTGTGTTGTAGCAGTAGCCACATGCTCTGCCCTGTCACAAAGGTGCTGTCCACAGAGTTCAGGTACACGTGAACTGTGGCTGTTTATTAACAATGGGTACGATTCAATGTCAGCAGCTTTTACATGCATGATATGTTACACTTCAAAGTAATTAATACAGATGCTATAAAACTCACCTACCTCTCACCCCATACCTTTTGAAGCAAGGCTCCTGAAATATAACACATATTTCATGGAGTTTGCTTTTTTTCCACTTTGCTTTTTTTCCAAAGTATCACTGTAATAATTACTGTAACAGTGTTTTCTGTGGAGTTAATGTTCTTCTGGCTTAATGGCCCCTGGTTATTCTCAGGCCATCAACTTTTTGCAGCTGGTCATCAATCCCAAAGAACTGCCTTGTGCCTCCATTATTATTGCTTAAGTAGATGACATTTCTGGTGCCACCGCTGCCTCCCAATGAGATGATATTACAGCCAATGGCTTTTTTCCCCGCTTGCTTTCACTGTTGTCAAAGCATTATAAACAGCTGGTGTGAGAATGTTGTGGCTGTTCACTGTGAATTCCTCTGACAATTTTTAGGTGCAAGTTTTGGAGACTTCAGCTGAAAGAATCTGAGTGAGGCAACTGGAAATTACTTGCCTAGAGCAGCTACAAGGGTTCAGCCCCCATGCATCATTCAGGAAGTGGCTAGGCAATACCTGGCTCTTTCAGTCTAAAGACTTTTTCCCAGAAGGAACATTTTTCAAACAAGATCTGGGACAGATGTTCTGAGGGGTGTTAATGTTCCTTATGTAGCCTCAGCCCCCTCCCCAAGTTTCCACAGCTCTGCTGATGGCTGCCCTTGTTTCCTAACAATTGATGGATTCCGTGACAGACTTCTTTTAAAAGAAACAAGGAAGTTGTAGCTCAGTAGGCCAGAAACCAGCAGAGACTGTTTAGGTGAAAATGCCTTGCTATGTGGATATTCAAACCTGTGTGAGTTAACATTGGTGCTGACTACATTTCCTTTAACCTCATTTGCACCTCATCTTGCTTTCCCAAGCATGGTGGTGGAGCAGCCAGCTCACCTAGGTAATTCATCAAAGTGGCAGACAAAAGCTTAAAGGAAAATGCATGTAAATACTGCATTAGGAACCTTGGCTCACAAAGGCATGAACATTTTCACCCATATCATTAGCTCTGGATTATAGTTCATAGATGTGAAATGGACTTTGTTGACTGGGGGAGATGGAGATAAAACGCTTACTGGTTGTATCACTATGCATATTGTATATTTTTGTTTTCTTCAATTAAAAAGCATGAGCATTCATTAGCTAGACTCATTAAAAAAAAGAAGAATCTCAGACTGTAGTTGCAACCACTTCATAATTAAAACTAAGTTACTACAGTAAAACACTCACATTAAGTACTCAGGGCCAAAGCATTTTCAAACAGGGGCCTGAGATTATGTCAGACCTACATCATATGTTCTTTTCAGCTTTAGAGTTTTAAGCTGTGCCTCACTGCAGGCGGATTTAGTCACTGGATTCCTGTATACGTGTAGATCAGAATGATCAAGCAACCACAGTTCAGTCTCTCTGTGCCTGGGTTTTTCTGGTGCTGGGTTTTTTTGCTGGGCTGGTTTGGAGATTTTTTGGGGGGTGGCTGGCTGGGCATTGTTGTTTGTTTGCTTTGTTGTTGTTGTTGTTTGTTGTTTTTCAAAGAAACTAAGGTACATGCCAAGTGCAAGATGAAGGGCTACCAAGGCACACCCTCGAACAGTCTTTATGTATCTGGTAGTTTATTGTTAGAAGGGAGCACTTTGGGGATACTGTTAACCCTTGCTCCTGTTCTCATGCTGAGCAGTAGATAGTGACATACTCCTCTATAATTGATACCTGTGGTGATGGCATACTTCAGTAACATGATTTATCATGCATTTTCATTTTCATGAAAGCTTGTTTTACTCTTCTGCTTCCATTAGGTCAGCGCTCACTGAACAGGCGCCTCCCATTTCATTTTACTGTGCAACTTTTAAACATGACCTGACAAGGTAGCAAGAGTTCAGTGCACTAACTCACTGTCATGTAAAATACACACAGGCATTACTGACCAGCTCTGGCTGTTGAACCATAAAGGAGGTACGAGACCACTGCAGTGGTTGTGGCACAACTTGCAAATAGCATGGAAGGATTGGGCCAAGGTATCAATCTCTTCCCTTAGCAAAATGTCCTGACCCCAGGGTTGAAAAGCTATTCACACATGAACTTGTGAAAAAAAAAATGAAGAGGAATAATAAAAAATACTCCAATTATAGCTGTTACGGCAAGTGGAAGAAGTACAGTCCTAAGCAGCTGGGAAGAGTAGAGAAGCTGTTGTGATTTCTGTTTAAGAGGCAGCAGTGGAAAGGGGGATTTACACAATGGGCTTAGCTCCACAGAGGAACTCGTAAGTGCTGTACACCTACACCACATTCCCCTCAAAAATGTACAGGTAATGTGTCCGCAGCTATTTGGGAAGACTGCTGGGAGAGATCTATGTACATTTCTCTGAGGTTTTTGCTGTAAAATATGCCATGAGCATGTAAACCACAGCTATGCAGTGAAAGGGAAGATGCCTACAGCTAACTGTGAAGTGTGTATGTCTTTGCAGCCGCTAAAGATGCACTGCAAGAGCTGTGCACTGGTCACCAGCTCGGGACACCTCCTGGGGAGCAGACAAGGGGACAGGATCGACGAGAGCGAGTGCGTCATACGGATGAACGATGCACCCACCCGGGGCTATGGCAAAGACGTTGGGAACAAAACAAGCCTCCGAGTCATTGCACACTCCAGCATACAGAGGATTTTGCGAAATCGCAACGAACTCTTAAATATGAGCCACGGTGCTGTGTTCATCTTCTGGGGCCCGAGCAGCTACATGAGGAGAGACGGCAAAGGCTTGGTGTACAATAACTTGCAGCTGATGAACCAGATACTGCCTCAATTAAAAGTGTATATGATTTCTCGCCACAAGATGCTTCAATTTGATGACCTTTTTAAACGAGAGACTGGAAAAGACAGGTGAGAACTTTCATGGATAGACCTAGGGGATGTCACAGAGTAGTAAAATAATGCAATTTATATATACCAATTTCAGAGCTGCTCAGAGGGACAATCACACCCATTAAATCCTCTGCCTCATGAGTTGTAATGTGGCATGACATGCCAAATAACATCACTGGTAACGTAAGTAAAAAATATGCATCAAAATGATTTGTACAGACTATTGCCTCATCAGCCTAGAATACCAGAGTCTGGATGTACTGTTTATAGAGCTGAGGAGGCAGGAGCTGTTTAAATCTCACTTTGGGGTAATATACCTTAAAGTTTTTTCACTGCTTCTGAAAAATTAGAATGGATAGATTATGTTTTCTTATAGAGGAAATGCCACCATTCAGTGAATTATAATAGCTGTTTATTGAATTTAAGCATTCTTGGAACATTGCAGCTGTAAAGCTTCTTGTAAAACAAATAAACATTAGTCATACATTAGGCACTTCAGAACAGTTCATCTTATACTTGCAACTGGAAAATGGAAAGTTATTATGATAGTTACATCTTTATGAGACTGTTTATGAGACTTGTAGGCTGATCTTCAAATCAAAATTGTAGTAAGTGACCTTCTGCTTAAGTACTTGAGTATTTTCACATATAATATTTGAAAATGGGCATTCAAACCAAAGACTTCCCAGCATGAAAGACATTTATTTTTAATGAAGTTCTATTTTTTTACTTATTAAATATGCTGCTGTAAAAATGGCACAGGGTCCCCACTTAGATACAGATAAAGAGGTAGGTTTATTGTGCAGTAACTCACAGTCAGATTTGCTAGCTTACAAATACAAAACATGCACACCAAAGCTGGGAACAGAGATCAATCCTCTTGTGAACAGGGAAGACTCAAGCACAGATTTCATTTTCTGGTTTACATGACAAAGGCAGAACCAATGTTAGAGGAAACTGTTGTATCCTCTTAGCTGAAGGCAACGTTTTCTTGGCATTTGCTGTCTTTGTCATACCCCACATGGTTTGCTTGCAGAGCTTTGTTCAGTTATAGTGGATCTGAGTTCTTGGCTGACTCAGGCTCACACCAGAGCACAGAGTATCTTGGTCAGTTTTGTAACCTTAAAGGTTCTTCTCTTCATCTTCCAATTGGTGTGTTTGGGTCTCTTCCAGAACAAGAAGGAAGGATAACAAGGGGACATACCCTGCCAGTTGTGATATGTTTGTCTTTTCCAGACTAATGCAAAGTGAGAAGGTGAATTAAGCATTTCAGCCCTTCAAGGAAAGTGCAGAGGGTTATCTGTGTACTCAGTATTTGCAAAGGCACAGAAGTCAACAAAGCTGTAACTGCACCATAACCTGGCCACCATGAGCCCCAGGGGGAGGCCCTGGACACAAGGAATGCTCACCGCCACCTCCTTTCCTGCACTGTGCTTTCGTTGATCCAGGGTAGGATCACATGCTTTCTCCAGTTCTGAGGAACGGTTTCCCTCCCCTGCTTCAGTCTCAGAACTTCAGTTCTGCCACAGGGATCCAGGGTCCCATTCCTTCCCTGACGTTGCCAGGATCCTGTTCTTTTTCTGACACAGGCTGTGGAATTTCAGGCAAGCTGCTCTTTCTGGTTCTGCATCACCCATCCAGAGCCAGAGGCCTGTAGTGAGTGTGTGGTGAAAGCATTTCTTTTTCTGCACAGGCACCTGGCTCAGCTCCTGAAATATTCTCAAGGCATTTGAGCCATTAATGACATTATAACAATTTTATAGTGAACTCAGTCATGGGTACCCTGAACTCCTAGTGTGAATCAAGAGCACTCAGATGCCAGCAAATTCAGCCTGAGGAACAGGCCCTGTTGATTTTAATAAACTGCAGGCTCTGCTGTGTATGAACCACTCCTTTAGAGGGCACAGACACATACTTGAAGGGCTGAGAAGATTAAAAGGGGAGATGAAAATAAATGAATAAGCAGCACAGAAGAAAGGGAAGATGAAAAGAAACATGAGTAGGAAAGAATTTGTAAGGGAGAGAATTCAGGTACCTGTGGGGGCAGGAGCAGAACATTGTATAGCCCAGAATGCTGCTGTTCCCCGAGAGGTTTCTGCTGAGCTCTTGACATTAGTGCCTACAAAAAACAAAGGAAAGAGAAGCATGATTGCAAGGTTGCATTAATCAGACTATTCATTTCTGTCTTGAAAATGATGAGAAAAAAGGTAATTGGATGTATTGTGCTTTTCGGGAAAAAAAGGGTTTTGAAATGAAGAAAAACCTTCAGAAAACATTGCCAGTTGAATAGTATGGTGAAAGACAAAGGCTGCAGAGCAATATACTTGGCATTATAAAGTAACTGTACTTGAAAATAACTTTATAATTGAATAAGGGTACATTAAGAAAATATGATTCAGAACCAATATTATAGTGATTAGATAAAAGCAGCATAAATGAAATAACTGCAGGAAGAGTATTTCCATAGAGATTATAAATGAGATTTTGGTGGAGCAGAAAGGCCTTTAATTGTAATTTAGTGTGCACTACAGAATTATCAGCACAGTGTGTTAGTTCATCATATAAAAGAATATCTGATAATTTCCCCTAATAAGCACATGACAGTTCTTCATATTCTCTCATTACTGCTGATTAGGTATAAAAACAGTATTCTTTTGTTGGACTCTTGCTCAGATCTTTTATGAAATGCAAGGCACTGTAACCCTGTTTCTGTGTTGCTGTCCTACAGACAGAGTATTTAAAGAGGGCAGAGTGGTACTTGAATGAATTTTTAAATCTTTATTTGATTATTTAGCTTCTAAGCTAGTATATTTATATTCAGTTGTTCTCCTGTTTATTGGAAACACTAAATGACAGCCTAAGTGTGTGTAAGCAGAAAGAAAATTAACTCAGCAGAGAGTGTAGCTGGGTGTCCTGACCTGTGCAAAGCTTTGGTCACGGTCCGGCTGCAAGTGCTCCCTCGGTTTTGGAATGTAAGTGTTGGGCACCTGGAACAGTGGACTTGTGCAAGCTCCAAAGCACTCTTAGCCTGAATGTGTTCCTGAATTATCTAGTGATTCAGAGCTCAGAAACTCTCAGGTGACACAGAAGCAAGTTTTTTAGGCTTTTCCCTACCATTCTCTTTCTTAATAATTTTGAGCCAAAAAATCTTACTGTTTTATGTTGTTGTTGTGCCTGAAGGCCTCTGCTGTGCTTATGACCCAGCTATGACATTCTGACAAACTGCACCACCATCCCCAAGCTTCAGTGCACAGCCAGAAAATAAATAAGGCCCCATAATTGGAAATAATGAGATGCTTATAACTTGTCATTCTCCAAATGCTAGTGTAGCTTGAAAGTCTGTGTGTCAGGAGCAGTAAAAATGTGTGCTTTGGGAGTTTATCATTACCAGGTGATCCACTAAGGACAGGACAAATTGCCTAGGCTCCCCAGCATCCCCCAGGCATATTTAGTTAAAGAATTCCCTTATGTTTAGAAGCATCTTCTAAGCAGCTGGCACAGATACCACCACTTTTTTTTTTTCCTTTGCAGTAGTCTGATTCCCGGAGGAAATGGGAAACCTTGTTATAAGGCATTCCTCAATCTGACAGTGCTCAAAACATCTCCTCCTACTGCCCTGTAGGTGACCTACTTGGAACCAGCTTGTTTAGCATTAGCTTGGGAGGCTGCGTGGTGGCTCCTGTCGGCTGAATTAGATGTTAGTGATTGCTGGCACTTGCTTGCAGTGGCTTTTGTGGCCTCAGGTCCCTGCTTCCAAGACTGCTGCACATCCTGCTATCACTGGGTAGACTGTAAAAGATGGCCTTGGAACTTGGGCCAGGACCTGGGATTCCCAGGTGACTTCTCTGAAGAGAACCTGTTTTTCTGCTGTGCTTTTTTTGGGGGGGGGTTGTGACAAAGTTTCACAGGTATCTGGCAGATACAGGTGTGGGGGAATGGGATACATGTAGGTCCCACATAATACATTCTGATAGAGTGCCCAGGCCTTCCCCGAGACTGCACTTGCTCCCTCGGTGCCTTTAGTAGGAGATGAAGGCAGAGCCTGTCACTGTGATAGGCTGTCAGCAGGAATCTGAGGACTCTTTTGGCTAAAGATAACACAATCTTGAACTTCTTCCTGTGGGACTTTCCTAGCTGGATGAGGAGCCATTAGGGAGAACTCCTGTCTTACTCTTTAACAGCATTTGAAAGGAGACCTCTGAGTGAACTCGTTTTCGCTGGAGCAAACACTCGACTTTATGTGCATCCATATCTGAGAGAGGTGCCAGTCCCTACACATGCCCTTGTGACACCTTTAAGATGTTTTCTTTGTCGGCATTTTCTTGATCCTTCCATTCCTAGAGTGCCAGCTCTGCCACAACATAGAGCCAGTACAGGAACTTAACACAGGACTGGGAATTCCAGTGCATGTGCCAGGCATCCAATAACCATCACAGAACCCAGCTCTTAGAAACTAAACAGCACTGCCAAGCACGTGAGAGGAACAGGAGACATTACTGTTGCCACTTTGCAGATAAGAAACTGTGATACAGCAAATTTTAAACACAACTTTCCTTTTGCATGGAGGTATCTCCTACTTTGCATAATTTGTGCTGGGATCAGTTGAGCTTCTTTTAAAGTCCCAGCCTGCAGTGAGGGCAGGCGAGGCACTGCCTTAGAGGGCTCCCTGCCAGCACCGTCATTCCCATTCAAAAGTTCCCCCAGGCAGGGATGGCACCTGGGGTGGTTCCTAGGATGAAGATTTCCCAGGCTGGCCATGAGACAGTCATAGCTGCAACCAACTAAAGAGTTTCCTACCAGGAGTCATAGCAAGGAGCTGGGAGCTTCTAGAAACCAAATCAAAAGGTCAGCTAAATATTAACATTGCTGTGCCTAAAATTAATTACAGCGAGGGTAGTTTCTGCCTAGATTATTCCACTGACAGGAGGTACCAAAAAAATCATTAAAAGATGAACGAGCAAAGTAGTCTTGGTTGCCCAATTTTCAAAGCCTTTTACAAGAATGAAGAAAATGCTGATAAATTGCTTCAGACTGAATAAATAAATAAATAAATAAATAAATCTCAAGAATTATTTGCCAGCTTAGAAACTTAATTATGTTTTTGCTTTCAGGAAGATATCCAACACTTGGCTTAGCACGGGCTGGTTCACAATGACTATCGCATTAGAGCTCTGTGACAGGATAAATGTTTATGGCATGGTGCCACCGGATTTCTGCAGGTAGGATTTATTTTGGAACCATTATTAGCCAACAAAGGTAATGGTACAGATAAATATCTGAATATTTTAATCTTTTTTGCTCTGCAACAAGTCTTCAGTCTTCTTAAAGCAATTAATTAAGATGTCCCATGATCTCATTCTGAAAACAACAAACGACATTTAATTATGTTATATAAAATATTTTAAAATTTTGTTTGTACTGTGGGAGAATTAATCCATCTTGTTGCTTTCTTTTAGTCTCTGAATATTTATCAGCTAAAAGTAATGCAATAATTGGCATGAAATTAATCTGAAGAAAGAAGTACTGGAAAACATTACTTTTAATTTGTTTTTCGAATTCCCCCCAAATTAATAGAGTAACAGTGTTCTCACAGTGACTAGTTTCTAAATTGAACTTTCTGTGCAACTCAAATTAAGATTGTTGTACCTCTGTCACATGAATGCCAATCTTGCAGCTTCCTAAATAATCCCCACGAAACCCCTTCCCCTGAATTTGGGCCCAGAGAGTCAGTTCTGTAGTCACCCATTTTGGGCGTGGCAGGGGTTGGGTCACAGGAGGCAGAAGCAGCACAAATTCTGTCGGTGGAAGCTGCTGTGTAAAGGAACAGCTTGTGCACGTTTTCCAGCGGGGTTGTGCCTCCAGCCGTGTTCAGGACGCAGACCCCAGGTCCTGGTTAAGGTTTCCCATTATGGATCAGTGACACAGGGAAAGTCCTCAGGACTTCTGGTGCTGGATCAAAATTACATTAGCCACAAGATACCAGTATGAATACAGCCAAACTTGTATTACATCAGCAATCTTGCTGCTGACGTACATCTCACCTGCACTAGCACTAGCCCAGCACTGAGTGGTTCCTGCCCACAGCCAGTGCTGATCCCATTTGTCCTCCTGTCCCAGGGTGACCCGGGAAGGGCTGGAACCAGTCCGGAATGAGGCCTCAGTGCCACGTTTCATCACCTGCTCACAAACCCCTTTCACCAAGAAGTACTTGCTTAAATTTCCTATTGCAAATGTAGTGATCTCTCTCAAGTCTGGTTCACTGGGTAATTCCAGATGCCTCTCAGGGGCAGGGAGGGCAAGGCTGCAGTGCTGGGATAGTCTTAAAGAATGGGACTGCTTTGACTTCCCTCTGAGCACTTTAAGGAATTGCTCAGGAATCTGCATTTGTCTTGGGCACGGTGTAGAAATCCCTGAAGAAATCACAGCATAAAATGTCAACACTAAATTCCACTTAGTGAGAATTTCTACAAATTGTAACAAAACACTGATGATAAATGCTATGAAGTACTGCCAGACTTCATGAATTCTCCAAGGAAAATAGCAAACTAGATCAGATATGCCAGACAACACAAATACCTTCCATAGCACAGCATCTTGTTCCTCTGTCATCTCAGTTGGCCAAGACATATTACCTCAGTTTCTGTAAGTGGCTGGTCTGTCTTACTCCACAAGTGGCTTACTCCAGAAGTATTCCAGTGATATATGGAAGTAATTCTTAAATTGATTATCTAAAAATACAGAAGACATCATTTCACAGCAAAATAATGTGTAATCCTGACTTTTCAGACAAAGTCAGAATAGTTTAGATATATTAAAAAAAACCAACTAAACCCAAACTGTTTTAAGAGAGACTAAAAATGTCACTGAGACAATATAAAAGGTTTCATAGAATCAATACACTGATATAAAATGGACTCAAATTATAACACAAGAAAGGCTGTAGATCAATCCTACCAGTGATAGATGTAATATTCTTACAGCCTGCATAAAAAAATCTTAACATAAAGGTATGCACACCTGGTTGTGAAAAGGGAAAAGGTCATTTCTTAGTCAAAGTAATATGAAGTGTCTTTACTTCAGCTTGACTCCCCTGGTGATGAAGGGGAAAACTGTAGTTGCCATGCCTGGGAAGATCTGTGAAAGGAGTTTCTTGCTATAAACAGAGCTAACCTTAGCTTGCTCTTCAGCCACTCATTAAGAAGTTAAAACAGTGCTTCCTTTCAAAGAGATAAGACAACTGAATAGAATAGCAGAAAGAAAGAAATATTCTGTAATTGTAAGCTATATTTCCTGGTTTTCAGTCAGACAGAATAAGAATCTTTTTTTATTAAGATAAAAAAAATCAAAACAAAAAACCCAACAAATCAACAAAAATGTATGTGTGCTAGATGGTGTGGGTATCCTAGTTGCTGCACAACTAAAGAATCATTAAGATTGGAAAAAAAAAACCCAACCTAAAAAAATCTTATTTCTATTCAGAATTAATATCACCAAATTTGTAACTTCAGCAGATAGATACCCATTCATTTTTAAGTATTAATTTGTGGAATAAGTAATGAGTGTGGTGATCACTGTCATGGAACTACATTAGTGTCACATCTGTAACGTGAAGGACACCTCAAAGGTACCGTGAATATCATGCTGTTGAGTCTGCTACAAATTATTAGCTTAAGATCATTAACCTAATTGCTTTGCACCCGTGCAGGAAAAATAGTCTAGGAGTCTGGAGCACAGACTAAAAGATTTGTCACTGTTAATTGCAACAAGATGTTTTAGATTATTTTTCTATTTACTTTCACTGGACACTGGGTGTTACAACTGAACTGGACTTGGTGTCCTGACTATTATAAATTTTTAGTACTTTACAGCAAAGTTATATGTACTTTCAAACCCCTTTGCTTGCTACAGATTTATGGTGTAGTAAGGGTTAATGGCTTGATATTGCTGTCATGCTGCTAAATACTTCTGACTTGTACATTCTGTAATGACATGAAAGCTTGTGCTTCCATGCACATTGCGAACATTTTTGGAAAGTGTGCACACCTCTCACTCTTTTGTCCCGGTACAGACAAGCCATCTTGCTGTATTTTTTCCAGTGCCCAGGGATCCAATCCTAGCTTTTGCTGGAGCAAATTAGCACCCCAGATGGGAAGCATTTGCCTCTCAGAACTTCCTTTGGCAGCCCATTGCATGCACAGGACTCACTCCTGATCTGGGGCGTGCAGGAATCTCCTCTTGCCTCCCCTTCAGCAGCAGTCTGACAGTGGTGCCCAGATACCACGACAATTCCTGAAGGCACTGCAGTGCTGCTGCTTCCCTTTGTGGCTGCTCAGCAGCAGGGCTGGGAAGGACAAGACAAGCGTGAATGAGTTTGTAGGAATTCCAGCCCCTGTCCATGGGATTATGGGCAGCAGGGACAGAAAGGCTGGTTCCCTGCAGATTTCAGGGTACTCATGTACACAAGGAAAACTCAAGGGGTTAGTGAGATGAACCCTCTTTAACTCTTCTCCTCCTCATGGGCCTTCTGAAACTCCCAGAAGCTTAAAACTTAATTCTGAGCCTTATTTTAACTAATATGAATAATTTTTGTTCCAGTTATTGAACCAGATAATTTTCCTAGAAGAATCCTCATTTGACTGCCAGGCTATTTTCCATGATAATTCACCTGAAAATTTGAAATACTTTAGTGTTTTCTTACCTCTCTCTCTCTGTCTCTCTCTCTCCCCTTTCAGTTCCTTTAAATCAAATGCAAAGCAGGAGTTGTTGCTGGTTAAATTTCCTGGAGCTTATCAGGGCTTGATGGGAAGAGAGGCTCACAGGACTGTATGCTGTATGTGAGCTAGTCCTGCTCTTTGGTCAATATGCCTCACCTCATTCCCTTAATAACAAAATGCATACATGGTTTGGAAAACAGGACTGATTATGGAGGTCAGGGAAATGGGATCCTGGGAATAGGCAAAAAAATTATCAAGAAATGTTCATAGTCCTGACCCACCAGCTTGCCCATCACTCAGCATAAAAATGACACTTTATTCACCCATCAAGATATGAATTACTTTACAAAGTGTGTGAATACCCATAGGTTTAGGGGGTTGATTTATTATGGCTCTTCATTTCTATGGAAAAAGGCTGACCAGAATGTGGTATGGGGTGGCCTGGTTTTCCTGCCTTGTTTCTTTAGTGCTGTACTTCCAGCTTTTGCTGTAGGTGGATACCATCTGTGGGAAAATGTGCATTCAAGTGGCAAACAGTAGCTGAATGACAGGGGTACAAGCACTTCCATGGGTGCTATGCTGGCAGGTGATCAGGCAGAAAGTACAGGAAATTTTACAGAGGAACTTCCCCAGATTCCTCCCAGCTGTGATATTAATATCCATGCAGAGTCTGACAAAATACTGATTAATGTCCAGTATCAGTCAGTGATAAAACAGCATCTGTTTTAATGTTAATAAATGAGGTGGCAAGCAATTTCCGTATAGAAATTACTCATGCATTTCATTTGCTGGTGACACAAGCTAATTGCAGAGTTAGAAGATAACACAGCACAGTTAATTTGGGTTATGCTGTACTCAAGCCAGAGTTCAAATCCAGAGCTTACTAGCATGCAATCTAGGGGAATCCAGAACTCTCATAAAATGAGAGGGTCCTCCATATTTAAATGCCTTTCAGAATTCCTAAATCCAAATGACAGCTTTTGGAATTTAGCCTTAAAACCTCAGCCAGCTGCAGAGTAGTCATAAAGAGGTCTCCAGCCACCAGCCCCCATTCCTGCACTGATCTCACCCCACTTCAGCCATCAGACACAAGGCTGGGCAGCTCCCAGCACGGGGTGCCGGAGCCCCACAGGCTGCCTGGACAGCTCCTGCCTCTCTCCCCTGCCAGGCCCTGTGCACCAGCTGCTGCTGGGCTGTTTCTGGTGGGATGGTGCACAGGATGCAGTACCTGTTCCAGCCTGGCAGGAGCTGAGGACATGCACTTAGGATACACTGGTGTTAGTTCAGAGCCTTCCATGGAATGTGGAATCCCTGGCTTCAAAAATACCTCGCCTGGAGGTGTCAGGACCAGCAGCCTCACAGGCTCACTTTGCCCCGTTAACTGGGGCTGCATTTTTCCCAAGTCTGTTGGAGATACGATTTCAACTTTACTAATCCTAAGTTTAAAGCAGTAAATTTACACCAAGCAATACAGGTTTACCCTCAAGGACGCAACAGTAAAATCTGGCTTCAGAGCAAGAAGGAAGAGCAGTCTAAATGAGAGGCAGAGGCCTATTTGTTTAGTAGTTCGTAAGAAAAATACATCACATGGAAATGTATCCCATTAGATTTACAGTAACCATACAAAGGATTCATTTAAGTGACAATAAGAGGTCCAGTGTATCAAAAAAGTGAAAAATTAATTTGAGATTGAGTTCTAATAGTTGTAGTTTAGAAGTAATAAATTTCTATATGAAGGGTGGCTTTAGATTACAAATACTTTTTCTGTAGGTGAGGTGATGAAGAATTTTGTTTCACTCTTATGTATTCCAGTGAGAATATATTTAATACGTTTAGAATCCATCTTATTCTAGAAATGTAATTTTATTGTTATTCTGGTCTTGTAAGATTGATCACCATGTTGTGTTACAAGGAAGCCAGATTGATCGAATTAAAACATTAATCTAAGGCACAAATGGAAAGCAGCAGCAATATCATACATTACCTCTGCATATACAATATGGATAATGGCAAAGTAAGAAAAATTAGAAAATTGCGTAGGTGACAGAATTACACAGTAAAAATAATGACCAGCACAGACTACTGACAGATTGTGGATGCATTCATTTGAAAGTGAGCTTAAATATTAGCTCTTCAAAATGAAAATAATCAACTGTATATTAGAGCTGACAGCCCTGCATCTGTATCAGATTTCTTGCTCTATGGCAGGGTCCTGTTCAGCTCAGGCTTTAACACAGAGCAGCTCCAAGGCTTCACTAAATACCGATATTGGGAAATTTTCTGCCACAGCAAAATACTTGGTAGCAACTGGGGAAAGAGGGCTACAACTGGGTAATTCTGTCTGGGACAGCTTGCTCTCTTTGAATTTATGACAGAGAGAGTTGTATGAGTTCCTGTCAGCCCAAAATGCCTGCGCCCAAAGTAAAAAACCATAATGGGTACAGGTTAATGTAGAGATTAAAACAAAAGGAGAATTAATTACTCTGGCTTATTATAATACAAATGTGCCCTTTAGAGGGTGTTACATGGAAACACTGAGGTCAGAACTGCTAAAATGAATTTTATCCCAAGTATCTAATTGGTGTTTGGCATATCCAGTGTGTCACCAGAGTCACTCATCTCCCACTGGGGAATGTGAATGGGTTCACAAGGTCAGATGGATACTATGGGTGAACTGTTTTAATTTTTAGCTTAGATATATGAAAGCTGCTGTTGTAAAATAAAGAACTCATTTGTGCATCAGACGTTTGATTAAAACCCCAGCAACAGCAGCCTGTCCCACTGACCTGGCATGCAGACACTCATTGAAGTTGTGGTCTTTGAACCTCACGCAGCGTGCTGGGAATGATCAGCTGAGCTGATGTGACACAGATAACCACCTCCATCTATTGTCTTCTCTTTCTTCCTCCAGTTCAGTAAATACCTCTGCAAGACCTTTTACAAATAACAATCTAGATTTAAATCTCTTTTAAGCAGTTTACTTCAAATTTCGTACTAGTAACACAGCCCTGCCGCACTCTCCCTTGTTTCTGAACTACTGCTGTCCTTCATTTAACTGGGAGGAAGAGGATTAAAGGAGAGCAGAAGAAAAAGCAAAGAAAACACCTTTGCCCCATTCTGATGTATTAGCTATGCAAGAAAAAAAAAGCTACCTAATTTAACTGGGAGAAAAAGTGGATTTGAGCCCTTCAGTTCATTAAAGATAGCATCTTTTCAATCAACGAAAAAGAACATCTTAGGCTTCCATCTATTTTCTTTTTTCCACAGGGATCCTAATCATCTTTCAGTACCTTATCATTACTATGAACCTCTGGGACCTGACGAGTGCACAATGTACATTTCCCACGAGCGGGGCCGCAAGGGCAGCCACCACCGCTTCATCACTGAGAAACGCGTCTTCGAGAACTGGGCACGGACATTCGACATCCACTTCTTCCAGCCAGACTGGAAACCAGAACCACTCACTGTAACCCACCCCGAGGTGAAACCGCTGGCCTGAGGGATGGACACACAAGCCTGGTCACAGTCACCTCCTGCAGCAGCCTTTGGACCTTGTGGGCCAGCACGGCAGCCTGGAGGAGAAGGGTAACAGGGTCTGCAGCTGGCACCTGCAGCAGCAGCCAGGGAGTTGGCACAGAGGAGCAGCACACACCAAGAGTACCTTCTGTCAAACTGTACTAACCCAGTCCATCACCTTTTGGGGCCATCTGACTTCCTGTGTGTGTTTGTGATTTGTGAAACACAACCTGAGTGTCATTAAGAGATGGTTAATTCATTATGGCTTTTTTAAGTACGACGTCACTGAATTTTCATAGTGAAAACTTTCTGTATTTATTTAATGGAGGTTTTTATGCAACCTAGGCCAGTATTTTTCTAATTCACAGTTATGTGGTTGTTTATCTTTCATAATCTTTTAAATCCAAAATTAATATTGCTGATGGTTTGAAAGGCCTAGCTTTTTATTTATAAAACTTGTTTGAAATATATAATTCTATATAGCATGTAATTAATATTTAATTGGGAAATGTTGGATTTCTTCTAAGAATTTTGGGCTCTGTTCCAGCCTAAAGCCTTTAACAGCAAGAGTGGTCCCATGTGCAGATCCAGCTCACTTTACATTCTGACATCTTATGTTAATACGAAAATGTTAGTGAAAATTCTGTTTGATATTAATGTGCATTTGCTGCTATGCTATCAAGCTGCTGATTTTTAAATAGGGGTGGGAGGAAGGACGGCAAACAAAATTTATCTGAAAAAAGCCAAACCCCCCACTGGGCATGGCAGCAGCTTCTCAGTGAAGACAGGCTAAGGCTGGAGGAGTTCTGTTCTGTTTTGCCTCTCGTATTCCTGCAAGAGGCTGCCAGCAACCCTCCTGAGGCAACAGACTACGAACCAGGCCACAGCTGCTCAACACAACATTACCAAGTTTCTGGAATGAAGAAGGTGAACTACCAGGTACTACAATACCAGCCATAGTAGCCAGAAAGATCACAGCACTGCACCTACAAAAATCTCTGCCTTCCACTGTCCCAAGATCACCACTGATCTCAGAGATTCTGGATTACATTGAAGCTGGGATGTGAAAAGAGTTCCAGGAGTACAAAATTGTGCTCCTGAAAGGAGCAAAGTTAAACTCTCTTTTTTTTCCATGAAGTACCTGTATGTGCATGGTGAGTCCCTGCAAGACAAGGGGAAGGACAATGCTCATGCTGTGTGTGGAACCTGACAGTGGGAATTACTGGGTTACATTTAGCTTGTGAATAAAGAAGATTTCTGTTACAGTATTACTTTTCCTTTTGCTTCAAAAATGTCAAATCTCAAATTTCTTTGAAGTAATCAGTAACTATTGCATGAAATGTACCTCAGGTGATGAAAAGTGTCTCTCATTAGACAAGTGCAAAAGCTAGGACAAAGATACTACCTTTAAACACCTAAATCCAAGAAGCTGAACCTCAGAGGCGAGATGTAGAACTGGGACCAAACACTCTCATTTAAACCCCCTTGTAACCCATGGTCTTCCTCTTTCTGGAACTGGATAGCAATAGCTGCAGCTGCCCCATAGATCCCCCGATTTTCTGGGGACAAAGTCCTGGCAGGGGCAAACCAGTGTCACCTCTGTAACACTGCCTGGACCTTATGTCTCTAAGAGCCACTGTCCTGCTGCAGCCCTGCCCACTATCAGAAAATAAGAAACTATAATGTATTTTGCCTTAAAAGCTTTATTTTGGTGTTCCTCCTGGTACACACCACTCAGTTTACAAACTGAATGCCAAGTGCTTGTTACCTTTCTCTTGTCAGCTGGTGTTTAACTCTCCTTCTTTCACTGATGGTGTCCTATTCCTTCCACTTGATTTCACTGCATTCTGTAAAAACCGGAATGAGTTTTGAACTAACGGCAATTTGAACATCCCTTTCAACATGTGTACTGGGGTGTGTATCCAGCATACATTGCTCCAATTGATGAAATCTGTCAAAGTGATTTACAGATCATTTCTAATGTGACTGCAAGACATGGTACAGATCACAGTAGGTCCTCTGATGCTACCATCCTTGTTTTATTACTGATACAATAATAAAAAGATCTTGTCATTTTAAAATAGAGCTCTTAGTTTTTCCATCAGTCAAGGGCTGCAGGATGTGTATGCTATATGTTTAGTTATGGTATTGTTAAAACCAGATCTTTTAAAGATGAAGGACACTATCTTTAAATACTTTTAGTATTCTGTAGGAACACAGGGACTTGCCAGACCCCATTATGTTCCACAGGCTTGCTCCCTGTCTGCAAGACTGCTCAGTGTCAAGTACATGTGGGGAAGCATTAAGAATATGAAGAAACATGGAATAAACTGACACTAAATCTCCTAACAGAGCCAAGCCAAGCATTGTAAACCATTCCTTGTTCAGTTTCTGTTAATAACTGTGTGTTCTTGCTACCCTCATACACATCTTTTAGACAAAACAAACCCAAACTCACTTTAGTCTCGTCAACCTCCTGTGAAGTTCCAGCAAGTCCCATCTAATTACAAAAAGTATGAAGGAGTATTTTATAAGTCACACCTGTATATATAAAAAGGAATTTGATGAAGCAAAGGAGACAGCAAGTTTTAAATAGATCACAGATTTACATGGAACATAAATCAAGTCCAAAAAGCATGAGTTGTAAGAGTGCAAAAGAAATGTAAATAACTGTTAAAGCACTGCAAGTTTAATTAACAAATCACTGATGTATTTCTCTATAAATGCACAATTTTTGAACTACAGAATCCTGCTGCATTTCAGCCTGATGTAAGGTTTTATGGCCTAGTTATAAACCAAACAGATTTATGACAGAAAATGCTGTCAGCCCAGGGATAAGTAGGACAAACTAGGCATTGCTGCCATTCTCTGCTTTATGCTGTCATCTCACACTCTTCACTATAATTTGATGGATTCATGATCTGCAGCGCATCATTTCACATATTAAAAGCTGTTGCAAAACAGTGTTTACAGACATCAGCAATTTTAGGATCTATGTTAGTTTAGTTCTGAACTCCTTGCATACCTTTAGGCTTTTACACTTGGCTTTGTCAGAGCAGCTCTTTTTCATCTTGAAGAACTGTAGCTCTTACACCATGATATGTGCAACTGGAATTGAGAATGATAAAGAAAACATGCCTGCAACTAAGAACAAAAAAGTACCACAGCTACTTTGCATTCTGTTGGCTCAGTGCTGGCAGCACCATGGTACAAAGCAAAACTATGATGCACTTGGAGAAACCTTCCACCCAAAGCGCTAAAGCACCTCAGAAAGACAAGTTAACACTTCATTTCTGGTAAGGAAACTGTGGAAAGGGGAGGTTAAGAAACTAAGACCAAGTTACAGCCTTGGAACAAGACTGGGAGAGATCTGGGTCCGCTGTCTGGCAGCCCTAACTCGATTCAGCTGAACACAGAGTGGTACTGCCACATATATTCATACATATGAACACGGCAGTAAACTAGTAAAATCTTTCTGGAGCTGCTTACCTGGGACTTGTCCTGCTGTAGTTTCCAGGCAAACTTCCCAGGAAATGAAGTGATTTTTACCCAAAATACCTCTAAGGTTGCAAGGAAACAGTAATATAAAAATAGCTGGAAAAACATTGTGGTGAGGGGAATCTAAAGAGTAAGGAATAAAATGCGCCTTGTGCTGTCCAGCTTTATTCCCCTGGAATATGAAGATCAAACTCAGGCTGGAGCCAATGGAGTGTACTGTCCTGGCTCCATAGCAATGGCTGTTCTGCATAGATTTCTTTGCAGTATTCTCTAAGTTGATCATAGGTGCCACAAAAGCTCTTTGAAAAATGCTTATTATAATTTCTGTAATGAAAGTTAATTATTTTATCTGATGCAAGGAGATGCAATTTCTAATTCAATTTAAAACACAGCTTAGGGATTAACAAAAATAGTGAGCAGTTAAACAGTCAAAGAGTACTTGTAAGACAGCAAAAGGTACTGCAAAAGGAAAGAAGTACAGAAACCTTACTGGTACCAATATTTGTGTCTTCCCTGGACCACCGGGTCACACTGACCACTTTGAATTCCCAGCTGCCTGCTGCAAAAGCCCACTTTGCATATCACAAACATACGATTTGTAAGGAGAAAGAAAAAAAATTAAGGACAATCTTCTTTAATAAAAACCTAGGAAATATTCTTTAGAAAAACCCTAGGTAATACTAAAGGGCAAATATCTAAGGTGGTGTGGAATTTCTCCGTGCTGAGGCAGAAAAGTATAAAATTCAAAGACTTTTATAAAATGGCTGTCAAATGGCACTGCTTATGCTAAATACCCTTCAAACCACTAGACTGTTAAATGTTTTCCACACTGAAAATTACACCAAAACATGAAATGTCAAATGATGCCCTTTGACCAGCGTGTGGATGGAGATTCAGCATCACAGTAGAAGCACGGCTGGTGATTTCACCTCAGTGATTTTCACCTGTTCACAGCTGTGGAACAGACTCCATGGCAAAGGCAGACGTGTGGAACCAGGCCCTGAACCAGCACACCCTTGGTGCTGGGCCCCCTCCAGGGGTGCCAGCAGACAGCACACGACTGCCAGGACTGCCAGGAGAAAAGGACACATCTCTGTGTCCTGCCTGGCACTGAAGACCACGCCACACCAGAGAAGCTGCACAGAGATGATCAACACAGTGTCCCTGTCTGTCCCAACTCAGGAGTTGTCAGGAAGACAGAACAGACAGGAAAACTACAGACAACCTCAGCGATCCAGACAAACAGATGGAAAACTGTAAGAACAAAACCAGGAGTCACAAAGAAGATAGACTGGCTAAGATGTAAATGCAGCTTTTGTAAGCAAAAGCCTGTGTTGCCAATATAATTAGAGTTCTTCAAGCTTCTCTGAAGCAAGGGGAGGAAGAGATCCAAGTGATGGATCCACTTGGAATTCCACAATGAGGTTTGCAAAAGACTTCCAAAGAAGTTACAGTTAACACAGGGAAAAAAAAGAAAGATCCTCACCCTATGGGACCTATCTGAACACAGGAAAATAAGGCTAAGAGGATACAGCATCAGCTTAAGGGTACAACCAGAATTCCACAGGAAAAATGTCACAATATATTTTCCTCTATTTTTCTGTGCTATTCCCTTGGTATCTACCATAGGTTGTTCCTAGATGCAGGATACAGGAGCTAGACTACATTTAAATAAATAGATAAATAAAAAAGATGAAAAAATGTATCCAGTGAACATCACAAAGCCCAGTTCCAGCCTTGCCATACTCTCCATGTGCCGGGCCCACCATGAGATCTAACACAGGAACTGCATTCTCATTTTACTGAAAGCAATGCAAAGCATCCAGCACAGACGGAGAGCAAGACTGGACCCTTTTTAACAAACACAGAAAGTCATCTTAATAATTTGATTTCTGAGAACAGGTTTGTCTGCTTTAGGAGATCTCTAGTGATATTTAAATTTGCCAGTTTCTTTACACAACCCAGACAGGTGTTAAAATAACATCAGTAGCTTTTAGGACACTAGCTACTTCCTGAAGTACAGGGAAGATAAAGGGAATAATTTGTATTTAGCAAGGTATAAAGTTTTGGGACTTTGCTGACTTAACTTTGGCTGTCAGATAGGTGGGTCCTATTAGGGTCCAAACATACAGCGTGGTGAGAGTCTGTTATTGGCAAAACAAAGGAATTTCTGAAGGGAACCACTTGATGTGGCTTTGTTTAAGGCAAGAGCTTAGCTTATATTTTAACATAAGGCAAAAGCAAAAGGAGTGAACAGATTTATGGCCTGTGAGGATATGCTTCCCCATTGTGTCCTTGCTGCACACAAGACCAAAACTGAAAGTGGTTACTAGTTTTCAGTGGGACTGCCCATTTGTGTTGGAGAAAATTGGAACATTCCCACCACACCAGTATTGTTTTTTTACTGTGGCTGTACATGTGTAGGTGTGCATTACATGAAACACTGAAAAGTTCTTCCTCATTCCTCCATTGCAAATGATGCTGCAGAGAAGGAGCAGATTAAAGAAACAAGCAAAAACAGCAAGTGCAAAAAGCCTCCTATATGTATAAAAATACAAATACAGGGACCACTGCAGAGAAGGGTGTATAAAAGAAATGCGTAAAATACAAACATACATTGCAATGATACACAGATGACCCCACTGATCCTATTTGCCATCCCATATGCATTATAATGACCAAGGGAGGTAAGGGGACCTTAAAATCATCACAATTTGAGCCATAATATTTTGAACTACAAACAACCTGAACAGGAAAACCAGTACAGAAAAAGTAATTTAATGAAAATCAGACATAATCTAATGGTTAGTGAGGCTCTTTGTTGTTAAGCATCAAAGCATTTGACAAAGGAAATAAGTACCATTATATTGGAGCTGGATATAAAGGACAGAGCCTAAGTTTAAAATACTCACTACATGCAGAGCCAGTGGGCCTAGTCAAACATTTAATATAAGAGCATTATTCCAGTAAGTCAGGACAAGAAAGGAAACCTATTTGCTATTTCAGATTAGTCAGTTTTGTCACAGGGACTAGTATGACATGCCATGAATCTCCCAAAGAAACCACAGCCTGGTGGCCTGGTCTCTGCTGAGCTGTCACCAAAGCCATGTCAACTGCACCGTGAAAAACGCCACTTTGATAGGGAAGACCCCCTAGGCTGAGCTTTGCCAGCACTGCTGTTACAGTGTCCAAACAGTCTCCTTCTAGTGGGGCTTGTTTTGTTCAAGGCATTGCTATAAACAACACTGAAATAATTGAGGCCAATACAATTCCCATCACTATTAAGCCTGTCAGCCAAAGCAGCCAAACTGGCTTAGTATTGGCCAAGGCTTCGGTGTTACTCACACACAGACCTGAAAAGAAAGAAAGGAAAAAAAGTTAAATCTATAATCTGCATGAGGAAGAAGACACAGCACAAACATTAATAGATGTACATCCTTGAATGGAATGGAAACCTTAAACACTATCAATTTAATCACTAAATCAGGCAGAAATCCTCATTAGGGGAGAAAAAGAAACTTGGTCTTAAAGAACTTGCAAGTGAAATGTGTTCTAAGAAATGCTGATTTCAGAGTATGCTATGCAGCCTATGCAAGTTCTCATTACAAAACACAGACACTTTCAAGATACATTTCCTGAAAGCTTTTTATTTTTGAAACTTTTCAGAAAGAGGAAAAGCAGAAATAAGTTAGAGTACAGAGTTTCTCTTCTATGAGAAATTGTCTCCATTTTTTAAATTTGCCTTTCACCACCTAAGAAATGCAAGAAACTATTACGCTTATTATTGTACAGAAGTGCTGAAGTGATGGTTCGAAGGGTTGTTGTGGCACGTGTGGTTAATTTGTAGAATACTGAAAAGAGACTTCTGCAGGACAACTATTGCTACTGAGCCCCAACTTTCCTCTGTCAGCTCCACCCTGAGTTTGAGCTTCACATGGTTGAGAAGACACTTTCATTATATACACTGCTTTTTCCTGCAGTTCATAACTTTATGGATAGATTAGTCTCTTGGGTGAAATATTTTATGCTTGTCTCAATCTAAGGGTGAATTAGTCTGGAAGAACGATAAAATTCTACCAGGTCACACAGAGCTCTGTAACAGGCAGAGCTGAAGATCTGTACATAAGGACACTGAAGCTTTCTTGTCCCAATCCTTGTCCCCACACTGTACCATATACAAAGGTTGTCTTCTCTCCAAATACCACAGACTCTCTGAAATGCACTATTCTCACTTCCACTTTATCTATTTTTATCAAGTGCAAATAATCCTGACCACATAAAAGCTTTTCACTTCACTATGCAAAGTACTGGATCAAATCTTCACTATTTACCAGAAACTAGCAGCATCTCATTTCTTCAGCTATACTGAATGGATACTTAGGGAAGCCTTCAGATCAGAAACTTCCTTTTTTATTCCTTCCCTCTAAGCATCCATCAGAGAAGAGAAAGCAGCAGTTCTCTAACATCAAAAAACCCCTTACTGACATCCTGCCAGTATCAGGATTGCCAGGGCTGCAGACTTCCCTTGCCCTGCCTCAGCTGGTCCTTCCAGTCCCTCTCACAAGAATACAGTGCAACACCTCCCTGTTCTCATCACTGCACAAATCCTCTCCACCCAGGATAAAGCTGAACCTGGCCTTAGCCCCTTTGCAAATCACCAATTTAGTGCAACTCAGCCCTGCTCCAGCAGGCAGTGATGCCCATCTGAAGGCAGACTGCACCACAAGTTCCATTTACTTCCAGTACATTCTGTGGATGTGGTAACTGAGAACAGAAATCCCTGACTCCTGAAACAACAGACGGAAATGGGCTCAACGTGCAGGCAAGAGAATTAGACTGAGATTACATTTGCTTTTCTTTAATCAATAACAGACACCAGCTTTCACGGGGAAAAACCAACCAAAAGAAAAAAAACCCTCCACTCTCTAGAAGAGACACACCATCACTAGTAATATTTGTAAAGATACCTGTGGACAGTCTCTGGTATTTGCTTATGCCAAAAGAACAGCACATCATGGTAACAGTCATTAAACATGAAAATACTCAGCTGGCATAGACCAAGAAACACTGATTGTCTCCCCCCTGCTCTGGTTTCTTTCTCCACTCATTTTTTGTATGAACCTCACTTTTCATCTGTAACAGAAGCACAGCTTAGTCACACATTGTGTCAGCCTTTGGGCCTGGTCACAGGCATGCCAGGGGACAGGAGAGCACCTGGATGTGAGTACAACCCTACTGGGGACCTACCATTTCTTCAGTTCAATAACAAAAATGCATTTTAACATGTGATCCTGAAAGAGAGTTGAAAAACTGAAATTATCAACTTCTATTTTTATCATCCATGCGTGTTCTAAACAATGTCTTAAAACCCCATGGCAGGACCTGTCAATGCAGTTCCACAGCACAGGGTGCAGACACGAATAGAGTTTTACAAGCATGGGCACTCTTGGTTCACAGACCTATCTATGCAGAGTGGCAAAATGCTGAAATTCAATTCTGCTCTAGAAGGTCCCATGCAAAGAAACATGGAGAAACTGCCATCTGGCTTGTCTTCTGGATTCCATTTAAAAGATCATCTGCGCACCTCGGAGGAAGCATCTATACTGCAAAGCACACTTGGCCTGCAAAACACAAATGGTTTGTGACTGAGGGTGACATGGCTGGTTCGCAGAGCCCACATTGCAAGCTGAGCTTGAAGGCCTCCCAGGGAAAATGAAAAGATTACTAACTTTAAATAGAAAATAAATATACAAAACACATTTACAGACAAGTCTGCGACATTTCTGCACTTGATTGCAGACTGTAACTGTTCAAGGAGTAAAAGTTATCACAGCATAGAAAATACTGTCTCATAGGTGTAGCACAGGCAACTTTATGGTGTCTCAGAATGATCCATTTCAACTCCTCACTTCTGTGCATATAAAAATGTTAAAAATGCCTGAAGCACACTTTGCTGCATTCCAGTCAAACTGTTGTTCTCACTTCAATTTAATCACCTTCACATGCACACTTACTGAGTGCCTCTATTCATAAATTGCATTTTAATAACCCACCTAATTGCCTCCTTTTCCCTAAGCAGATAAGCTTTTAAAAAGACAGAATCTTGGGTATCTTCTGCTACTGGCAAAATTCAGCTGAGTTCTATAGATGTTTCTATCACTTCCTGCAAAAGGTGGCTGAAAGAGGGAAAGAAAAAAATTGGATAAGGCCTGAGGAGTCCAAATAAGTGCAACTGCAACAAGGCACAAAGCTCTATCAACTTCACTTTATACACTTTTTAAACTGTGGGGAAACTTGCCTATACAGTAAATATTTGATTAAAATATTTACTACAATTGAAAAGAAGTTGGATTAAGAAAGGAAAACAAATCCTCTAAGAAATTCTGTAGGATTCATTTCTGTGGTGGGTCTACACATTTCTACATGGTCTGTGTACAGCAGATTTTACTTGATTGTTGTATTACAAATTGCTGAAAAGGAAAAAAAAGGTTTTGTGATTTTAAGAAAAGTCACCGTTATATCAGATTTCAGATATGAAGTCATTGCTTTTGAAGGACACTCTCAAAAAACAACAATCCCCAAACCCAACACCTTGTGAATAGATCCAGGCATCCAGCACCAGGAATGGTGCTCAGACCCATCCCACAGGGTGTTTCTCTTTCCCATTAAGTTGCATTGATGTTGGCAGGGGGGATCTGATCAGCACACTGGGAATGTCTAGTATTGTCTACCACACAATATCAGTTTACAGAACTGTAAGGACAGTAGGAATGATTTTGTTTTAATCCCTACTCCTGGTGCTTAGCACTTGCTACTGAAAACCATTCCAGCTCTTCACCAAGAAGTGCCACAAAGAGGTGGAGTAGGCAAATGTTTACCTTCCCATAATGGATCATTTTGTACTGTCAACATCTCCAAGCCTAGAAAATCTTTGGAGAAAAAACCCAAGGCTTTAATACTCGAGCTGTACCACTGTGCTCTTTTCCCTGTTCTCTGGCAGCCTCAGTGGCTTCTCCGCAGCCCTCCCAGGCTCACACAGCTCTGACAGTTCACCTCCCCTCACCTGAGGCTGGGATGCCACAATCACGCTGGAAGAGAAGAAGAAGGACAAAAACGTTTTTGCACTCGGATTTGTATGTGCTGTGCAATAGGAAAACACTCAAAACCATATTCTAAGAAAAATATACTGACTCTGATATCATGTGTGGTTATAAACAATTCCTAGTAACTTACAGAGATATGTGTCTAGTGCTTACACCATGGATGCATCAGGTAAACTTTATTTGGATTAAGGTAGAGAACAAATTCCAAAAGCACAGGCAAAAGCTTCTCCTCACTGACAGATGTGCTTCTACACATGCACGGATCGGCTCTTCTCTTCACAAATATCAATATATTATACAGACAAAACCCTCTTAGCATACATTCATCAGTAAATGTCCAGGAAAAACAAATCAATATGCCAAACCAGAATTTACAAAACACAGGCGACAAAGCACATTTTCTAAGGGCTCAGAAACTACAGAATACAATAGTACCATTTATAATGTTTTTCATCCTGATGCCAGAGTCGATTTTCTTTGGTGCAAAAAATCCAGTGCACTGAAAATCCTGAAAGAATCCAAGTCCATATTGTATGCCGTGAAAATACAACACCTGTGAAGGGTTTCTAACGGACATGGTGAAGTCCTTTCACATTTTTTGGCCTTCTTTTTAAGTACATTTAGCGAGGTCATAATTTTCTTTTCACTTTCACCAAGTCATAGAATTCTAGATTCAAAACTGCCTATGGTGAAAGGACTGATCTAAGGGTTGCATTTAACAGGGAAGAAAAAGAATAAGAAAAAAGAAATCAATATATTCCAGAGTATTTTTATTTTTGTGAAGAAAGCTTTCAATATGTCATGTCAAAGTCTGCAAAGTGGTTTAAGTTTTTATTGACAAAATGACATCTTAAATAACGTTCTGCATAATGTCCAGTTCTTAAATAATACGTGACTTCTTTTAAGATTTACTTTGAAGTACAGTGGAAAGAATTTGCCCATTTACAATCCAGAAGCAACCTCAGAAATCCTGTTACTGGGTTTAGATCCTGCCCCTTTTTTAGTTTAACCAGAAAGAAGAAATGCTCAGAAAAGCATTAAAATAAGTTTAAATCAAGACAAAGTAAAATAACAGTAACATTAAAACCATTTGTTAGAATCTTTCCTGAAAAAGGAACAGAAGAGATGACTTAAAAAGAACCTTTAGAAGCAAGACGTCAACACAGTATTTCAACACAACCATAATCCATGTGCAGAGAACACAGGTGATACCCATGAACTCAAAGTAGCAGCCAGTGAAAGTATCTTGTTTGCTCCAGCTCAGAAGACATGTTTCATGTGCTTGATTCCATACGTTTTGAAGAAAACCATGATGATCAATGCCCAGAGTCCTAAAATAAACCCTCCAGGAGGATGCCAATCCTTTTGTTTTGGTTTCTGGAAAAAAAGAAAAAACAAAAAGAGAAAGAAAATTTGTACTTAGTTCTCACAGTAAGCAGTGCATGGTGTTTATCAAGTGCAAAAAACCAATCCTTGAGGTAGAACAAAATACCAATAAGCTGTATTTCTCCATGAAGTAGAAGCATCTTTGTGCTGTGATGGGGAGGCTAACGGGAGGCAAGCTGCCACTCCCCACAAGGGAGGGTAAGTACCACAAAAAGGCCGCTGGAACTGTGCCTGTGCGTATTGGAATTGTGGGACGTGTTCCAACTCATTTGTTTGGACAGATTTTCTTATTATTTGGTCTCATGTTAATACAAGAGAAAAATTCTGTAAGTATGAAAAACAGCTCCTACAAGTGAAAATCTGAAAGAGAAAAGGGTTGTTTTTCCACTACCTGTTTTCTACAGCTTTTGTACTCAGAATTATGTGAATAAACAGATATCTGACCACATAAGAAGTGAAGACTCATCATTACAGGAATATCATAAAACAAAATAAAACTGTTTTCAATGTCAATCACATTTCCCAGGAGCCTCATTGAGTCTAACTGCCTTTCCCTAATGCAGAAATATATTCTGTAATTGTAACTTCTGTCTCTCTTCAACAAATTTTTCATCTTCAGTAAAAAATCATACACTGCAATTGAAGGCCTTTTCTGTCTCACAAATAGCAGCTAGACAAGATAAAACTTGCCTGTCTTCTTCCTCCCCTTATTAAACCAAACACTCAGATACTCCACAGTCAGCGAATAGAGAAATGGATTGTAGAAGATAAGAGCTGCCATGTGCCCCAAGATCTGTCTCTGGGGCTAAGAATAAGGTGACTATATGAATGCAAAATTTTAGTTAAGGCTATCATGACAAAAATATCAGAATTATAGTATTTAGAAGTATAACTCAGTCCCTCAGGCCTGCCTACTCTTGCCCTCAGCAGGTACATTTTACAGATCTTCTAGGCAGACAGGGATGATTTACTATAACGATAATAAATACTGAGGCGCTTGCTGAGATTTTTATTCCTGCCTTGCTGAAAGATTTACACCATTTTGTCCTTGTGCAGAATGAGACATGAGGGGCACAGAGCATTTTGGTTTTGCTGCATTTAAGTAAAATTTAAAATTTTCTTTCTGCCAAGTGAATAACTTTTCCAAAAGATGTTGCTGTTTTAATTTCAGCATCAATCCACACAGAGAAGCTTGGTGTTCTCTGCTAAATGTACCAGGAGACTGGTGAACTTTAATGCACGAAGGAACAGTTTGCAGTGTCTGTTCTTTCAAAACAGCTTTCCTATCAACACAAAAACAATGTTTGTTGATTGCTCAGCTCCCATTTTCTAAACCACATAGTCTCAGCTTTAGGATTTTTCTTTTTCGTTTCTTTTCATCGTGCCTGCAATTAAAAAGTAGAACAAACAGTCACATCACCTGAGACACCCAAAGAACTTGGCAGTCTGAAATATTAATGATTTCACTCTGATACAGGAATCACAAAACCAGCATTATAATTTACATCAACCACGACAAAACCAAAGAGGTGAGCAGAGCAGGTGTCTCTGTATGCAAAACACTGAATTCCCTGAGCAGCACTCGTCAGCTGCAGCGTGTGCTGTTGGTGATCTGCCACCTCGCTGATACTCACAACTGCACATCTCCACATAAACGTCTCTGAAAATCAACTCTGCCTGTTCAAAAGGCTGCCAGCACACCTCGCTTCTGAGAGTAACAGCACATGACACTTCCCCACACAAAGGGACTTTCTTGTTTAAATCTTCCTAATTAACCCGTAACTTCGTATGCATATTGCAGTGCCTGTTCCATCAATCTCTTTGTACTATCAATCTTTCCCTTCTTGGATCTCAGACAAGTATCTTACCACAAAGTGGCACCTGACCCTTCTAGACAAATGACTTCAATTTGCAGCCAGTGACACTAAAAGCCTCTCTTTCCTATTTTGTATAGAACATGTAATTTAATTGCTTTAAAGAATTTATATGAATAAATATTTATAAGGTGATCTATGAGTATGGTTTTACATTTTGTCATGTCATGTACTGAAGTCTCCATGGAATCTTGCAAGGGAAGAGAGGCCAGTGCAGCAGTGGCTCCGCACCAGGAAATCAAGGACATACATATAGTCAGTTTAAAGTCATGGGATGCAATGTTAAAATGTAAAGGATTAAAACCATGAAGGCATGACAAAAATTATATGAGGCTGTACAAGAGCTACATACTCAGTAATCTTAAAAATAAATTATCTTATTATGAAAGATTTACAGACCCAGAAACTGAAATCTACATGTAAATACTAAACCAAAGTAAAAGGGCAAAAAGATGCAACTGCATTGAATATCTGTAAGTCAGTATCTCTAAGTGGTTGATTGAGCACAAAATCATACTGAAATAGGCCAGTATTTTCCACGAGGACATCAAAACCTTATGAATATCTAAAATGGAATTACACAGATTCACACTTAAACCTACAAAGTATACCTGCAATAGCTGAAATATCTGATTTCATTTAAATTAACTTGCTCATAGACTCCGAAGAGAGTTCACCACTGAATTAAAAATATAATTAGTTGTCAAACTAACAAGTTCATCTCTCTAAAATCTTAACGAATTCAACACAGAAAGCATCAATAACAGAACTCTGCCCAGGTGGGCATGTCAGCTCAGCAGCCAAGAGTGCTGGAGTTCCTTTACAAAAAGCTGCTTTTGGCACCTGTGCATGGCCCCATCTGCATGGGAGATGGAGCCACTGCTCCCATGAACTGTGCCAGCAAGCTGTGCTTGTCACACGGGCTGGAGGGGTGCTTCCAGCTGTACCCCTGCCAGAGCAGAGCCAACAACTCCTTCCCCGGCCAGTGCTGGGTCACCCAGAGCTCTGCTGGTACCTGTGGCGGTGACGGAGCGTGGCACCGGCCCGAGCTGCCACCGCCCCAAGCTGCCCCTGCCCCAAAATGCCATTGGCCCAAGCTGCCACTGCCCCAAGCTGCCACTGGCCCGAGCTGCCACTGCCCCAAAATGCCACTGCCCCAAAATGCCACTGCCCCGAGCTGCCACCGCCCCAAAATGCCACTGGCCCAAGATGCCACCGGCCCGAGCTGTCACCGAGCTGGAAGCCAAGGAGGGGTGGGATACCCTCCCATAAACACTCGAGTGCCTCAACCATGCTGCTGCAGAAGCTGTTGTGGCTATTCTGTGTAGGCAAAAGGGGAAGAGTCACAGAGATTCTACTGATGGGAAAGACTGTAATAGTAAAAAAAAAATCACTTTAATAGCAAATGAAAATCCTTTGTAGACCCACATAATGGAAAAAGGTTTAGAAAAGCCAGAATTTCTTTCTATGCTTATACCAGTTCTGTGGCCACAAGCAATGCCTCGATAAAATATCTCTTTACAGCATTAATGAAAGTGAGGTTTCTCAGAGATTCCTAAAAAAAAAAAAAAAAAAAAAAAATCAGTAGTTCTCCTATGAATATTACCTAGATCAGAGTCTTATTTCAGCAAATTTCTGTGAGATTTAGGCAATTTTTACAAGTCAGGCATTTTCCCACTTGCAAGAAAATGCTAGATGGACCAAAACCATGTTAAGTGTCACAGTATTTCGATCTGCAACTTTTAATGTATCACTATTATGTTCCAAATTGATGTGAGAATGTGTACTGTTAAAAGACTACAGACTGGTTGCACTACCAACAAATTACACAAAACTTATTCATATTTGGGACTGCTCTGGAGCAGAGGCAACACTCTTTTCAGTCAAGTTATTCTGAATTTCATTGTTGTAGTACCCATCTAAAAACTGCTTCTGTAACCGACATATTTGGGTATTGTGATTTACACCACAACACAATGCCATTACAAACACCCTCTTTACTCCTACAGTAATAGCAGTAACACACAGGTGAAATGCACATTCAGAATGGTACAATCTGTCATGAACAAATACATTTAGCAGCTTAAGGACTTGTCATCATGGAAATGCTGGAGGTTCCAAATTAAAAAGATAGGTAGCTAAGCAACAGCAAGCTTCCTCCTGTGAACAGTCTTCTGTTCTACGCTCTCTAGTTCTGGTAGACTCATTATCCTGTGGAACTTAAAAACAGTTAACACAGAGCTGCTCCAAGTACTGTAATTAAGGAGAGGATAAAACAGTGTATTTTCGAACTGGATGGGTCTATAGGGACCTGAATGGAAAGTATCCAAGACTTTCAATGAAGGTGTTTCATAAAACATGCAATACATGTTACTCCAATTAAAATGAGCTTTATGAAAAAAATAATTTTAAAAGCTGAAGTGGTAATTAGATGAAGAATGGTTTAATTTAAAAATGTTACATCACAACAGAAATAAGATTTAAAACATCACATATTAACATTTCACGTGGACAACACTGTGTAAAACATCTGTAAGGATAAATTTAACAGTGTTTTCCACACTGGACGACTGTCAGATTATAATATCCAACAGTCTTCCAACAGAGCTCTGCTTGTCTTACTGTTCTCAATATGGACAAAAATATTGGTACAGTAAGCTTTGGGTTAAACTCAGACTCCACATCTGGATAGTGGCAGCACAGAAAGCCATGCAAACAGTCAGGAATTCAGTAATTCTCAAATGAAAAAGGGATACACAAATTCTTCAATCTCCTCCAGCATCTTTTTCCAAAGAGGGCTTTAAGAAAGGGTGCAAAAGCTTAGAAATGAATGTGCACATCATCCTTGTTGCAGGGGATGTTCTCCCCAACCTGAGGCAGATGGTGTGTGTTTGTACCAGGAGTGCAAAATATCCCTATGCAACTGCACAAAAATAACACATCAGAAGCGCTGCGTGCCAGCGAGCCCATTAAAGTGGCAGCTATTGGATTTCAAATTAATCCCTGCTTAATTCTCACTGCAGTTTCAGTGCTGAGTGTCCTAGACCCAGTTTTGGCCTATTTATTGCAGCACACATGGTATAAAACATCACAGAGGGTTCTGGGGCTGCCTGGCAGACAGCAGCAGCTACAACCCAGGAGAGAGGCTTTGCACATCCTCTGTGGGCTTCTCCACCTCTCCTAGTCCTGGGGGTCAGCAAGCATTCGCAGGGAAGTGAAACACACTTGTCTGTGCAGTGCTTGCACTCACTGGGCTGAATTCTACATATTTTGGGCGGTGAATTTCTAAATTTTCTGCTCAAGTCATTCTCCATTGTTTCTCAAGGTATCAAATTTTATGTGAGGCTCTGTTGTAAAGACCAATATTGAAATCTGAAAAAAAGATCCACATCTCAAAACAGGTCCTTGAAATTCGAGGCAAAGTTCAGATGCAAAACTGAAACAATCCACCTGCTTCTCATCTCAGAAAACTGATCTCAAACTGAAGGAAATTCCTTGGAAAAGCTGAATTCTGCTAAGCAGTGCACTGTGGCAATAGCACACTAAGTATTTCCTAGAGGCACTCTTAACAACTCAGGTTTACTTGCAATTTAGAATTTAAAACTGGGTAATCCTTTCAATTCCTACGACAAAGCACACAATGAAGTTTATTTTCAGAATGAATTTGCACATATCACATGCAAATCACAGCATAAAGTATGTCCTCAAAGTTTTCAGTGGAGGTCTGCACTTCTAATTTGTCAGGTACAGTTTGGATTTTGGGGTTCTCGCAGGGGAGTGCAGGAAATCAAATAACTCCAGCCATCAAGTAATAGCTTAATCCTTTCTGTGCCCAGAGCAAGATTAAAGTCATTGGAGAACTCCGGCATAAATGGTGCCTGTTAATCTGCAAAACAATTTAATGTACTTTTGTCTAATCTCTCAGTTTGTATTAACCACAGTGCCATGATTACTGATATCTCCAAAATTAATAAAATAATGAAGAAAGCTCATTCATCAACAACAAAAACTCACAGAGGGTACGGGAAAAAAATTAACATCAATACCAACAACTGCATTTTAATATTTACTTTGTATAATCATTGTAATAGGAACAATACTGTTATGATAGCTTTACTTTTTCATTTCCTTCTAAAATTTGTAATCTATAAAAGCTTTTTAAAAATTAACTTCTACTTATTACTGCCTACTTTCAGAGTTACCTCTTTGCACTTCACAGCACTGAAAAATGCTTTTAGTGGTTTAACAATTATTCATGAATCTCCCAACCTGTGATACAATATATAATATACAACTTCTAATCAAAGGGAGCCTTCCCAGCACTTGGGACCCAGGGCAGTTGGATTCCCAGACACGCCAGTGCTCAGGTGAGTGATGCCCACCCAGCAAACACAACAGCGATTGCTCCAGGGGGACTCCAAATGCAGGTGTGCAGTTTTTCTCCACCCAGAGAGAACACACACTTCTCTGGACTGGCAGCAGGAACCATTCCTACCTGTTCTCAACAGGCTGGCACAGAGCTGAGCTCTCACCTGCTCTGCTGATACTGAGCTACATATTGGAATTTACAAATGCTTTAGAGAGGAGATGAGAAAAGTCATAGTATAAAAGTTGTATTTAGGAAAAAATAAAGTGCAATTACTTCTATTTAAGGTATGCGAAGCAAATTGTTCTTTATATTTTAATCAAATTCATACCCACATATGAAACCATGATCATGATTTTCCTCAAAAGGACACCTAAGTCGACAGCAAATATATGAATTACATTTGCAAACACAAAGGTTCACACCAACTGAAGCATGCAAAAATACCAGATGAGCAGCTTAATTAAGTAGCCTTGGTATTCAAAACTCAGTCACCGCTACTTAGAGGAGCATGCTCCTTTTTTAATATGCTTATATTTAATTAATTTAAACAAGAGGAGGATTATTAGCAAAAACAAGATTAAAGGCAAGACTTTAGTGCTCAGTATCATGCCACAAATGGAAAGATAAACTCCTTGAGGTCCTTACACTGGAGGAGGTCAGAAAATGACAAAAACACACACTGGTAAGGCAGACCTCAGGAGAGAGAAGCCTCTAAAAATGATCAGATATAAAAGCAACTCGCTGCTACTGAACCTTTGGGTTAAGCAGAGACAGCAGAGAACAATGGAGGTGGTAAAAAGTGTGTGAAGGCTGCTAGAGGGACATGGATATTTTGCATTCACAAAAATATACTGGTGTAAATAGGGTCAAGTTATTTTCAGAGCACTGTTTTTCCAAGAGCATACACGGCTCACCTTCCCCAGGAAAAAGATTATCTCAGTCTTCTACTGTGCAGGTCTTGTTCACACAAATGAAACATGGCACTGCCAGTGGGATCACACCAGAGCCAAACTCTCAGCTCTGCAGAGCCAAGGCCCCCACACATGGGCACGTGCACTCATGGGCTCCCACCTGTTTCATCTGGGATCATTAGTCCAAGCACCAGCCTCAACCAGCCCAGCCTTTCTGAGGAACACAGCACTCCTGCTTCCTCTTAGGAACTCTCACTTGGCTTTCCCTTAGCATCTCTTTGAACCACAAGGTGAGTCTACTCAAATGCTTTTAAATCAATTTTTCTAAGGAAGGTTTTATTCCTAGTCTTATAAAATTAATTGTATGCTTAGAACTTTCATTATGAAGTGTAATTTTCAACATTCAAGTTCAGGCAAAGTTTTTTCTGTTTATACAAAGAAACCATGACGTTCATAAATTATTATGCTGTTTCTTTCAAAGTAATAGTGATGGTTCCAATCACACTTTTTCTGCACATCCCATAAGTATCTATTAATCTACTGCCAGGTGACAGGTTGCATTAACAACAGATGTTAGACTGCATTAGCTCTCATACCAAGTATGCCATATTGAGTGCAAGATCTAATCAAATACTTCAACAGCTACATTTGAAATCCAAATAAGTATTTCTTATTCACATAGTTTTTAGCGTCCATTTCTCAAATCTCTACAGCTATAATTTAAAAAGATGTTACCCTAAGCTCTCTGCTGCATTATATGCATGTGCAGTTAAGGTCCACATTTTCTAGCTCCAGCTTGCACAACTTGAAACAGCATTACACTGAAGAGCCAGGCATGACAAAATGAATGGAGGGAGAAGCAGGGCTGAGGCAAAAGATGCCTTCACACTCTGCCCTGGGGCGACTGTATGATACTGTATTCCCTATTGTCTGCTCTATGCCCAGACATGAATCCTGTGCCTTTCTGTATCTCTAAGGGAGAGGCGCAAGAGCCAGTGGAATTCTTTCAGCAGTTTGTGTTCAGAACAGAGACAGCTGCTGCTGCTGCAGAGCGGAGGAAAGCACCTTCTTGCTTTTCCCAGCTCTTGGCTCCTTCCTTCTCTCAGGAGAGAAACAGAGTTAATCTCCTTTGCTTCCCTGGACTTTGGCTTCATCTTCTTCTTCTCTCCTGGACTCTTCAGCAACACCAGAACATACCGGGAGGCCCTATATCGCTGGCCTGGAGGGGCCCACACCAAACCCCAGCTCTAGAGAGGAGAGAGCCACACCCACAAAGGACTCTGAAATCTACCCAGGTTCTCTCCACAGCGAGAGGTTTTATTATTTAGCATTATTCTTTTTTTCCCCATGCCTGTGTGCACTTTAGCTGTTAAATGAATCAGTTTTTTTCACTTTCCTCCGAGGAAAATTCTTTCCGAGCCTGATGGGGGAGGGATGGCTGTAACCTGCCTTCTATCAGAGGACATTCATTTCGGACATTCCGCCAAATTTGTCTCAAACTGGGACACACTCATAAGAGCAAGATCAAGTATGGCTGTACTTTAATCGTAATACATTTTCATTTTCAGTGAGAAACCAGTGAGTAACAGCTGCTGACAGGCTGCAGGCTGGTTTGTTCCCCCCCACCCCAGCTTTTAAAGCTGATTCTGTATTCAGTAGTTTTGTACTCATAAGCCAAAGAAGTGTTCTTACCCAAGTTTATGTTGTATGTACTCCCTTATGGGACCAGGAAAAGAGGAAAAGGAGAAAGACCTGTTCTGAAATATCAACCCAATACTTTTGGGTACTTTAGCTGCTGTAGAAAACAAATCACAAAACGTGGACATGGCAATCATACAGGCGCTTATTTAGTGGCTGCACGTAATTACACCCACACAAAAAAGCCATTTCTGTTAGACTCGGTACGTCAAAGGACAAGGAGTCCCAGAGAGCAGATCCATTCCTGCAAAGAGATTTTGTAGGCATTAAGAAAGAACAGCAGATTTATGGTAACATAATCACTGTTCCCACGTGACGTTTGCATGACATGGGTCACAAATACTATGTGGGGCTCACAGAGAGCATCTTTCTGGAAGAATGAATGAGTGTAGCTGAGGACACACCCTCCCAACACCCCCACAGACTACCACATGTAACATGAACAGAATCATGCTTCCAAAAGGGTCTTTAAAAAGGATGAAACCATGAACAATGGTTTTATCTAGGGGCAAACCAGTTGCACCTTTCCTGCCTCCATCTACACTAACCACAGGTTACTGTTCTATTTACATCCTGCTGTCACTCAGTCCCCTCTAAGCACCACTCATCACCCATTTGTCAGCCATGTATTTGTAGATGGGCTTTCATGTTAAGCACTCCTGAAAATATCGCAGTCACTGGCTAATTCACAGGAACAGGGAACCACAGTGTCAGTGGTGAGGCCTCTCATCCTGGGGAGAGCTGCCTAAAGGAGGGTGCCACACACTGAGCAGGAACGCCCGTCATTACAGAAGGAACCACTTGCACAAGGCTGAACCACAAGCCGATGCAAACAATTTGCACAGGAATGATGATGCAGGATGCTGTCTTGTCTGTCCAACAGTATGAACACAACTGCTCCATTACCAGTCTTCATTCATTTACGCCTTCCATTCATTCTTCAAATGGAAATGATTTCATCAGATTTCAACCCTCTGAATTATTTAGGAAAAAAATTCTAGACAGAGCACTAGAGAGCACCTTGCCAATATCTCTATCTGTGGCCATTCATCAGTCCTGTCAAGAGCTCGTGAGTTACATTTCTGTGCACCTCACAGCATGCTACTGAAGAGTAAACAAAACGTAATTAACTTAACACAAAAAAATCACCAGTAACACCTAAGATTACGTGGTTAAGTGGGATAAATGTGCGAATATATTTGGAGCTAACAGTGCCTTCCCCTGAGGAGAAGTGTTCAGAAAAGGCACTTGCTGTCACAGCACTGCAAAATACATCAAGATTTATAACATTTATATTTTTTCCTCATCAATGTGAACTTATGGGTAACAGCTACCTTTTATGCTGCATAAGCTCAGAAGAAATACAGTAGATAAAAGAAAAAATCTAGCAAAACTCCTACTGCTCATTTTACTACTCACTAGAATACCATTTAAATAAACACTGTCTATCAGGGAAGCTTTCATGTGTAAACAATAAAAAAGTAATGACTAATAAGAACTGTACAAAGTTATGTGAGAAATGAAAATTTTACACAACACTGAACAGACACCAGAAAATGGAATTAAATCTTGCATCTTGGACAACCTATTATAAAATACTTCAGTAATCTGCTTTATATAGGAAGGTTCTGATCTTGCATATATTTTGTGACAGGTAACACAAACTGGGTCCAAAATTCAGTCTTACACTCAAAATACACATATGCTTATACACACACTAATGTTGTACATTACTTACTTAAGCAATAAAGTAAGAATAAAGACTAAGATACATTTCCCTTTGCCTGAAGATCTTACAGCATCCTCTCCTTTCCTCTACCCAACACACATCCATGCTCACACTTGGCTATCTTATTCCCGCCATTATTATTCCAGGGACACAAATACAACCCATTGGAAACCAGAGAACTCATTTAACAGCCACAGTGGCTGCTGACTCTCCTCTTCAGGCCTCCTCTCACCAAAACTGCATGACCAACACCGTACTTTTAGTCAGGTACTTCCCAAACACAGCTTTGGGGAGAGAAGGGCTAAGGAACAATCAGACCACTCTAAGGTTCGTGTGAGGAGACACTGGAAGTGGGTTTTGACAGAAGCCATTCAGCAGCACCAGAAAAGTGCTGAAGCAGAATGTGCCTCACTCCTGCAATACAGCAAATCTCTGTCCTTCCACCAGTTTCTATGGCAGACAAAGCCAGAAAAATTCTCAACAAATTTGGCAGAACTGGGGACACCAAAGGGAGCATTTTCATAGCCCAAACAGGCTTCTGCAGAAAAATCAGCTGCAAGCTAGGAAAGGGGTCCTTTCTCTGCATATAAAAACTAAAGTCTTACTAATCAATGACCACTAAGAAGCTTTGCTCACTTTGCCACTTTTACACTTGCCACTAAGTCTCACTCCAAATGCAAAGCCTGGTCCACCAAAGACTCCTCCTAGGGAACAGCAAAACTGATCACCAAAATGAAAGTAACTCTGGAACAGTATTCCTGCTGTTAATCCTGTATTTAACAAAAGAAAAAGTGATTTAATTCACCATTAAAAGCATTTGATAAATCAATTTTCTGTTACCTGGGAAGTCCTGTAATTTATTCTAGGTCAACCATAAATTTTGAATTACAACACCATAGCAATTTATAGGTTGTTCTGATATAGACAAGATTTATATTTTTTTAATATAAGAAAGATTTAAAAAATAAATGTAGCAGTAGCTCTTCATTCCATTTCTTCAGCTTTTACTATACATTAAAAGGCAATGAATTAAGTAATTTCTTTTAAATGTAGACTTTTAATGCTACTGTTTACAATAGTAATAATAATAATAATAACAATAATAAACATGATAGTCTCTACAACCCCAACATTCTATTGCTAGGCATTATGCTTTCTCACTAAGGTTTTTGTGGCTTAATTGTCTTCATGTATTATTGATATCTGGTACTTGGATGTAATTAAGAATAGGGGAACCATTCTTAGAGTACTATTGCAATCCATTAGGTAAATTTTCTCACTATGATATGAAAATTTTCATCTACTTAATTAGCACACCTACTTCTTCCATGCCTAAGTGCACCTAAGCTGTGTTTCATGATGGCCCAAGGAAAGGAAAAAGAAACCACAACACATCAATTATGCCTCCACTCAGTTGTACAACTATTTTAAAATGTGTGAACAGTTAAGACAAAATTGAAAAATTACCATAATAGGCTTTTGACACTTCCCCGCTTAAGCAAAAATTAATTCTAACTCCCTGTTTTTGTGCAATGCCTTTATAATTTCTCTAATCTCAAGTTCCCACGAGAGAGAACACAATTCTTTCAAGTACAACTATGTGAGGCTTGGCATCTTCTCTCTTTAGTTATGCAGTTTATTTGATGGAAGCCTAAAACGCTAAGCCTCCCTTTGTGCTTAATATAAGCCATCCTCAGTGGAAATACAAGTTAATTTAAGTAAAATGAAGTTTTAGGAAGAATGTATTCTCTTGCACAGAAAGCCTCATTAAATCAAAGCTTTTTAAATGCAGCATCTGTTTCCCGATTTGCTCTAGAATCTGTAATAAAAATAAACTAAAAATACAAAAAAATTTTAAAAGGTACTTGTACATATGAAACATCATAAACATAAAAACAGATGAATGGAACAGCTTACTTCTCATTTTACTGTGTTTTGTAGCCTCACCTTGCATTGTGCATGAAGACACTCTTGCAATATTAGCATATTTTAAGCATCATCTGTTTTATTAATGGTGACTATTAGTAAAACCTACTGCTTGTGTTACAAAGGTGCATCAGCTGTCTTGTATTGCTGGGATACACTCCCATACACACAAACCTGTGTGGACCACATCCTAAATTCACTGTTATTTCACAGCACTGCTTAGCCCTGAAACACAGCTGAAGTATTTGTACATCACATACTTTGCTTCAGCAGCACAGGGTGTATTCTGATGCCTACAAACCTACTAAGGTCACAGACAGCTTGTGCAGATATTTAGCCTATTCCCACGAGAGGCAGAGGTATATTATTTGCATACCATTATGTACTGAGAGCCCTATTCAGTTATCCCCGTCAGAGACAACTCATCTCACTGCCCTAAACAGAATTCACTTTTCCAATATATGAAGGAACAGCAAATAAACGGGACCCAATGCAGACAAATCCAAAAAGACTCAGAATATCTAAGAATCTCGGCTTATAAATGACAAATGTGAATGAATGCAGATCAATTTATCACAAAAAAAATCATGGAAGCAAGGAATGATGAAAAAAGTGAATTATATGCTTAAAAGAGGACTAAAATGAGAGTGAAAATCACTGAAGAGTTAATTTTAGCAAAAAAGCTGACATTAGGCAACCTTATTATGACCACAAAGGAGAGCAAAGAATCTCAAAGAACAGAACTCACTTAAAAATAGCCTCCTTACATTTACAGTGACAGCAGCGGTTCTAATACGATCTGCCCAAAACAAAGTGAGAGAGCTATTGATACTTTATCTATAGCAGTGTGCAGTAGTTCACATCATGTCAGCAACTGAGACCCACAGGACACATACACATTGGTTCTTCAGGACCAGCTGCAATACTGTGAATATTTGCTGTAATTACAAATATATTCTAACATGTCCTAATTGTCCTCCTCGGTTTTATTCCCCCCATAATCACAATGTTTTGAATAAACATCTCCCAACCTCTGCTCACTCCCTCTTTCTACTTCTCCTTCCTGATGTCAATACAGCCACAAAGAAGGGAGAATATAAATAAAGTATCTGTGTGCTTCGTGCAGAAAGTCAGAGGAGATTAACATAATAGTCCTTTACAGCCTTAGTCTGCAAATCAGAACCTCTCGCTGTTCACCTTGGTCTGCTTTTTGCCAACCTGCTATGTGAAGTTTACTTTAAGCTGTAAGCATTTTTGAACCTGTCTCTTTCTGTAAAGCTCTGAGCACAGATACAGCACAATAGAAGCAGTAACCATCTCCTTGATATTACAGTTGTGAGCAGCTCGTGAAGAACAACAAAAGAGGATCATGGCACAATCAGTCCCATGCCAAAACAAAGACACAGAAACATCAATAGTGCATATTGAAAGGTTCGTGCACACAGGATCTTCAAACACATGGCTGCTTCAGCTGAAAAGAAACAAATCAATTTTTTGAATATAAAGAATATAATAATTTTTTGAGACCATGGCCATACCATTACTACCGACCCTTGAAATGCAGTTGTTTGAAGTTCATATGAGTAAACCCCAGAGATCTACAGCATCCTATAAAGCCCATCATGTTACAGTATTTCCTGAATATCTTCCTTCATTTTACATCTTAAATAGTGCTTATTGAAAAGAAACGGTTACAGGAATTACCTCTTAAAGAAGCTGCAAATCCAATGCAGCACCTCTAACAATTATAGCTACTATAGAGCCAGGGTATCTTTTCATACATTTTTTAATAGTACATCTGACAATTCTATATGCTGGTGGGTATGAAACTGATGTCTCATAATCCACGAAATGGATGAGGCTACAGTCACATATAAAGCCTCATATTAGCAGTATTCTCAAGGGCAAATTGAGCACTCCCATGATATGCACAAAAGCCTCTAATTTACTTCCATTTCAGCTTTCCACAGTAACAGCTACTTTTACTCTCATCTGCTCATGAGAAATATAAACAAAAACTTTCAGGAATACAAGTACACTTTATCAGTTTTAGCTGATACTACCTATCCTAGTTGGCTTTAGAAATTCTGTAGACTCATACACAGCCAGGATGAAAAATGCCCTTTTCTTTTCAAGCAGTAGTTTGCACCGTTGCTGTGCTTAATGAGCACAGGACTCTACCAGGACCAGTGAGAGTGTGGCCACTTGAGGGGCAGCCCCTAAAATTGCTCCAAGCTGTCTGTCAAACTGATCTCCCATCCTGTGCCAAAGAGGAATGGAGATAAAATGCCAATCTATACATGTCAGAGTTTCACAGGCTGGGAAAGAGAAAAAGGACATGACCTCAGAAAACTGACAGATCAGAGTTAAAACTTCTTTGTCCAAACTGCAGGATCTGGACAGCCTCAAACAGTCAACAGTGCAAACACCGCATCAGTTGCATCCATGTGTGTTACTGCAACTCCCTGAAGAGGAGACAGGTTTTGAGGGAGAGCACGGACTGGGCGTTACTGTCACCTTGCTGGGAGCCATTTCTGTGAAGAAGGGATAAATTCACATTCCAAGATGTGACAGCAGAGACTGGACTCTAGTGATGCCAAGCTGAGCTCATAATGTAGATGCACGTCAAACAGAACATTTTTGATAACTGCTCAATTAACTGTTCTTAACAGAGTGTGTAAGAGGAAAAAACAGGTCATTCTTTTATTGGTTTTAAATATACTTTTCTTTCATTTTTAAAAAATGCAAGGAAGGAGATAAAGTTGCATGCTTTAATGCATAAACAAGGAAGAAAAAATGGACCATGCATGCAGCAGTTCTTGCAAGAAGAAGCTACCAAACATCATCCCAAATGTCTCTGGCATGCTGGAACAGGCAAAATGTCCTCTTCTTGGCTTACAGAAAATGTTCAGTGTGGCTATTTCTAGTACGAAATGGTTAAAAACAAGAACCCCAGAACTGACTGTTCAGGTTCTTCATGCAAGATACTTTTCAATGCATTTAGTTATTCAACCCATTGTATTCAGCTGTAATTGGAAAAATTTAATACTACATTCAGTTCCCCTGTAATGCTTGGTCAGCAACAAAAAGCACTCATGGCTCTTTTCTGGCTCTGCTGAGAAGTCTTGTGTGCAGACAAAGGAAGTGCTCCCCATGCATTAATACTTTGGCACTCCAGCCCTACAGAAATTAAGTTCCCCATAATTGCTACTAAATTTTTAAGATTTGGGGGGCAGCAGTTGAAAGAAAAATAATTTTAAGATACTTATCTTTATTCTGTCTTGAAGACTAAGAAGAGATTCCATCTAATATTTCAATTTAACAAAGAGATAAACCAGCAGAACTTTCCCTGTGGTTGAGAAACAGTAAAATAATGGTCCTGAGTAGGCAGAGAGTTATCACTCACAAGAGTCCTTTAATGGGAAGATGGAAGAGAAGAGACTGCTTTACTACATCTCTGCTTCTGCATCTCTGCTTTGTCATCATGATCAGATGAAAAACATAGCAAAACAGAAGCAGCCGTGTCTTGTCAGTAAAAACAAATGATCAGTAATTTATGCTAACTCCACATCATGGTAACTCTGACTGGAAAAAACTAATGAGAAAAACAACAGCAAATTTTAAAAATTACATTTTCTCTATTTTACAAAAATACGTTATTTTGCACTCAGATGTGCTGTATTTCAGGGATGTGATGAAATTTCATTTGCCTAATGAGCTACTTAATTTCTGAAGAAGAAAAAAAGAGAGACAACCTTACTGTTTGTGTGGACTACTGGATTACATTTGAAGGTCCTGAGTACCATTCCTGACTTCAGCAGTTCATTAGATAAAAAAAAAAGGCCTGAAAAATCTCTCGTTTAATGGTATGCCAGTAAAAGATCTGCACCATCTATAACCAAGTCAAAACTGTGTTTGGTGATTTCTTGCAGTGAGTCAGAGAAACAGGGGACTGTGCCATTCTTAATACATTACATGACTCACACACACAGCAAGATTCTGCTACTCAACTTTTTAACTCAAATTTAGGATTAAAAGAAATCTTAGGGAGTGAACTTCAAAGCACCTATATGCATCAAGTAGCACAAGGTATTGGCAGGAATACCTCTGCTGCCCTATGACATATTTGGTTTAGTTGGCAAAAGTGCGCAGTAATAGCTCTTTTTCTTTTGCTCCTTTTGAGCATCGAGTTTTCTACTAGGTAGCATTCGATTTAAAGAATGCCCAAAAGATTTAAATAATCTCTAATTTATGCAGCAGTAAGAGGAATTAAGTCTATACTATTTACAATTTAGGGAAAAAAAGGAAGTTCTTGATGGATGACATCCAGTCATGATTCCACTTGAGACCACTTCCATTACAGTTATAAAATGTAGGCAAACCACCACTAGGTTAAACAAGTCACAAACATATGTTTAATACAGAAAAGAAATGGAAAAAACCTGAACATAGTAGATCACATTAATTTCTAACTCCCATACATTCTAAGTGCCCTAGATGAAGAAAGGCTGGTTCGGCAAAAGGGGTACAGCACACCTGGATTTAGCTCTGCACAGAATGTCTGAGGTCCAAAAAGCACTTTAGGTGAGCTGGTGAGGAAGAGGATGTCAACATATTTCCATGACGTGCATCAGAGAGAACTTTTCTCACCTGAAGTCTGGACTAGACAGATGTGAGCACTGACAGAACAGGCTGCTCTTCTCCAGACGCTCCAAAGTGGCCACAAGAGGTAGCCATGGTAAGGGGACAACACTGTCTTCAGCACCTTGCTCAGAACAGCAGTGGTAAAGCCTGACCAGGCAGGTGTCCTAGGACAAGCTGACACATCGCAAGGCTTTTTGGTGGGAAGCCAAATGATGTATTTTGTTAAAATGAAACTGGACTCTGAAGTCAGTGTACTTCGTAATATTTGGTATGAAAAATTCAATTTTCAATCATCCTAACAAAATCAATTTTTGACGAAGAAAAGCATCCCTGCCTGAGCAGACCTGTGTCTGTGACAGCAAGTGCAGCAGAACTTGGACCTTTTGGTGAAAGGTTGTATTTTATCTCTGACATCATCCAGCTGAATACCATGACCAGAGTTCTAAAAAGCAAGCTATGCTTCAAAGTTATTTTCAAACACAGCTACATGAATGGATTTTCAAAGAATGTATAAATAACTGTGTCTAAAACTTTACACATCAAACCTGGCACATCTAAGTATTACAAGCTGCTTTTGAACCTCTTAGCCTGTAAAGACAGAGTAAAATGCAAGTATCACTTATCAAAGTACTTTAAGACTTTTAATAAATTAATATTCATAAACAAAAACTACTGTCTGCATCAAAAATAGAAATAAAATCTGGGTTACTGTTGTGCGGTTAAACACTTTGCATGCTTAACCAAAGTTCTGAACACTAATGGCTTTATAAAACATTTATAGGAACCAAGACTCCACCATCAGGACAGAAGCAGACTGGGAGTGAGGGGAACTCCTGAAATGTATAAACTGCCGAAGGGCAGCTACAAGGCAATGGGCAAGGCACCAGTGTGATCCCTGAATTTTAAAGTTTTGTTTTCAAGTCTGTATCAGCATGTGATGGGTTACTTTTCATATCGAGCATTTCACAAAGATCGTAAGCCACATAAAACCACTTTAATTTAATGTCTGTGAAAACATTTTAAATCTGAGAGCTAAAATTGTTGTGTTATAGATAATAAAAAGATACTTCAAAAAAAAATCTATGCCACATAGTGTGTTCTATTTTCTTAATACTGTTTCAACAATATCTGGCAACTGCCAATAAAGAAAACCTCTGTCAATTAAATCAGCATGAAACCAGAATAACATCAACAAAGGCAATAAACTAACAGCCCTCTACAACATGAGAACGAGGCCCTGAGAATGCACAAAAAATTGATCTTCAAAGCAAAAGGATTTTATTTGGGGGAAGGGTGGGGTGGGTCATGGCTGCAAACTTGTTACAGAAACACATAAATGACGGAAACAAAGGCCTTCCTGCAAGATTTACTGCAGAACTGCAACCCTGCAGTACCCTTTGAGATGGCCATCAGTCTCTGTAATAATAACTCTGGAGATCCCCCTCCCATCACCTTTCTTAAATTTCCTATTTAATTTCCCTTATGGTGACTGCAGTCAACACCTTCAGACCAGACTGGATGTAGCAACTCCCTAACACTCCCTGAGTCCGGACTGAGCCAAGCTCCCAGTGCTCCCTTGAGCTGCTCGACTGGACCCTGGAAGAGACGCTTCCTCAGCAGGGTTACAGCACAACTTCCCATGAATCTCCTGAAATTAGTGAAGGTATTTTCCACTGAGGGTTCTTATGGAGAGGCAACAGAAAAGCACAGGTTAAAACTTCTACAAACCAAACAAACTTAACACATTTCCCCAAAAGGAAACTCAATTTAATTTCATTAGACATTACATGTAGCATTCCCTCCATGATAAAATACGTAAGGAACTCCTTATGTTTAAGTAAATCTGCAACTGTAAACCATGTCAGATTTCAAGTAAATTGTGCAATTTCCACTACAGGCTGCAAGTCACTTTCCTGAAATACCATCCTGGTTTAACAGCGTGTTCATTTATCGACTTAATGGTTTGAAATGGACTGAAATAAATATGCAAGTTGATTGTGGTCTGACTTTGCTGTTTCATTTTGTTTTCAATTATAACACCATCAGGAGATCTGGTGTTTATCTGCTGAAATGTGCCTTTCATCAATAAAACATTCTTCCATCAGTAAGACACCTGTAAAAATTTAAGTCTCTTCAATATCCTAAATCCTGGTTAGGCCAAATCTGTTAACACACAGTGACATTCTAAGCACAAGCACTGGCACCCAAGTTAGGTACTTTTATTAAAATGACATGCTGAACTGCAAGGCCAGCAATGAATATCATTTATGATAAATGGAAACAATCTTCTCAAATGCAGTTTGCCCTGTTCTTCCACCAAACCTGTTTTGTCAAAAGACAAGTGCAGAATTAAAGTAATCTCTCCTTTTTCTCCCCTTTCTTGTTTGGGGTTTTTTTTGGCCTTATTCTAAGTAGCATAAACTTATTGTAAGTAGCAGCATTGTATGCATGGCTGTACAGAGAGAATCTCATTAAAAAGGTTGTCTCATGTGGGCATTACTCTGAAAGCTCAACTTTTACAAGTTTATATTAATGACTGCATTCCTTTACCAAGCACTAGTGGCTTTTTATTTCAGTTAAAAGCACAAGAAGCATTTTAGTAGTGTTCAAGAGAAGAAATTTACAGTGAAAGCTGGATAGTACTAGTGGCTATGGTGGCTAACAAGTATAATTAAAATGTACTTATACATTATACGGATTTAGGATAACTGCCCACCACTGTGAAATTTTAATATATATTTATGCTATACACAGCACTGATGCTATTATGTATGTCTAGAATATGCATGTATCCATTTGGATACAGCATCGTAACACCACAAATACTATCCACTGTTTTTACTCCTGTCATTTTTTAGTTTCTTACAATTTCCTTCTTTTTCCTTACAGCAAAAAACCCCCTCGTTCATACAAAACGGCCCCTGCACAACTTGTCCCAGTTGTGCCAGGTCTCTCAGAAAGGGTACAAGGGGATTCCTGCAGAGCTAATTCAGCAGGATGCTGGTGCAGTGATGCTCAGCTGGTTACAGCTCCTACAGGCTCAGGCAGGGCATCAGCCTCACACACAGCCAGGGCACGGTGCCAAACTCCCTGTCACCACAGCTAAATGATGCTCCTTTTATTTGGCTTCTCTGCACCCAAGTCATTTGCCGTTCTGTTGGGTCTGTTCTGCTGCCTTGTGCAGACCCCAGCTCTGTTCTACTGGCAAGTTTAGCAAACAGGTAAGAGTACACAAACCAGCTTTCTGCCTTTCCACAGTGCAATATTCTATCGCAGTGTAACACACAGCAGCCAAATGAACCCTCCGTAGTTATTACCCACCTAATGCTGTAAAAATATTGCTATGACATTTTGTCTGCTCGACCATTTTAAAGGTTAATTCTGTTTCCTATTTGAGATTTTCCTCTAGGTGAGCCATTCCATGCACTTTCTATTTACTGATTCCAAACAACCCCCAAACTGTTTCATTGCTCACTCTCACTGTTAAGAACATATTGACTGGCTGCCTGCTCTGCTGTTTAATTCATTTATGCTGAGAGTCAGGCATGAAGACAGAATTTTAAATGTGACATTTGCAGGCTGTTGGGTCATTTGAAGCTCTGACAACACCAGGGAGTTCCTGACATACAAACTGGTCCTGATTTCCAATCTTCCATGTTCTGAACACATCAGAAATTCTTCTGGAAGGTGCAGATTTCAGCCAAAAGTTTTAAAATCCCTTGTGTTTACAACTTGTAGTAAGGCTTGAACACTTTAAGGTTTTAAAATAAAGCTTATGTTTCCTTTAAGGTGAAACCAGCACTGCCTGCAGCATGAGACTCAATGCTTTAAAAACACTTATTGACAAAGGTATTTGAGATCTACGTTAATGATTAATACACGTAAAGTTGTTTACAAATTTCTATTAAGGGACTTAGTAGACTTTTATTTGTTTCTGTTGATCTTCAAGCATTTAAAAAGAGCTCAGCCTGAAACCACAGCTTTATCTATCATTGCCTGTCTGGCTTAGTGCTACTCTGACCAGTACCAAGTCCCAGTTTTCAGTCTGGAAGTTTTCCTTATCTCAAAGCAGTAAATGGACTGCATCATTTTGTCTCCCATGACAAACCATCATTATCTTCCCCAGATTTCAGAGCATACTTGATTACCTGAAAGATTCCATATGGCAAAGATACCATTAGGAAAACAGTAATGTGACCTGTTTGGCCCTGACTTAAGAAAACTATAGTTACTTGTCCCTGAAGCAGGAGTCATATCTACAAAGTTTAGAAATTATTAATTTTATTCTGAGAAAATTCCAAATGACTGCAACGGAATAGGCCATTTTGGTCCCATATGACACTCCCTTTAAAGGATCCCCAAGAAGAAGGATGCTAAGTCTCCACAGCCACATCTGACACAAGTTTTATGTTATTTGGCCATAAGCTTTTCCACACAACAGGCAGAGGCTTCTGTGGCTGACAGCAAAGAATGAGGAGACACCTGAATGCAGACTGGGTACCTGATCTACCAGCAGGATGGATTGAAAATCACACCTTGAAAACTCTGAGAGAAGAGCAAGAAGGGAATAAAGAATCTTCTGCACAGAAAAGACCTTTTCTTCCTCCTTGCCATGAACTGGGGGAGACATGTTATAATAAAAATTTCTATTCAATCCCAGCTCGTATCCCTCATTTGTTTACTTAAATCAATAGCACAATATTCCATTCAAATAAAGACAAAGTTAGAAGGTACAATCTAGGAAAAGTATAAGCCTTTTTTTAAAATTGTGCAAAACGAAAAGCAAATAAAAAAACCCTGTTCAAAGCAGAAAGTATGATGACACTGCTATAGTTAGAAATAAAAATGGTTCTAATTCGGAACTGTATTAGGAGGAGAGATTGTTTTCCCTGCTCAACTCGTCATGACAATTATTCCACAATAATGACTCCATACTTTGGCTGCTTTTTCAGGAAGGGGAATATGATTTAGCTCAAGATGCAAATTGGGAGAAATTAATGGATTTTTTTTTCTTTTCTATCAGCAGACACACAACAACTTTAACAAGTAGCTCTGAAGTGTTAACCATGTCATACAGCAAGCATCTTTTCATTCCCATGTTCAGAAAAAGACTTTTATAATTTAATAGTTGTCATCTGAACAAGAGTATCTTGTTTATACATACTTCCAGCATGAGGACATTAATTCCCTGTGACCTAGAAAAGCAGTTTAAGTATTACAGATGTTCTTTATTTTCAAAGGAATTTCTAAAATAGAAAGACATACCTGGTGTATTATCTGAGCTACAGGAAGTTGTTCAGCATATTTTAGTGGCTCTGCTGCCAACTCCTCCTCTGGAAACCTGGGAAGAAATTGAGGTCACATTTGTCAAAGTAAGTACAATGTTTACCAAATAAAATTAATGAAATTAAGTGTTTCAGGGATATTGTTTTGCTTAAGATGAAGAAAAAGTGTATTTTGTGACAGTAATGGAATATATTTCTTATAAAGTTCAGTGAAAGAACAAATTTATAGTAAATAGAAATATGCATTACATTGTGGATTTTTTTCCTTGACATAAAGCACAAATTTAGCAGCAGAAACCCAAGAAAACCTTTAAATTTATTTTTAGGTGAACAAGGAGTGGTGAAAGCTGAATTGAAATCCCTATGGAAAAGAAGTCTTATGCATTTACAAAGTAGATTTGGCACTGTTAACAACACAAGTTTCTTCACTCAGTCCTGCCAACATAATTCAAATATGACCATCTCAAAAGGCAGGAGGGATTATTCACCCTTTCCCATTTTTGCTGCAAGTGCACAGCAGTGTTTAGATGTGGTAGAAGTTCAACACCACAAATATTCACACATTTGCCAGCACAGCAGTGTGTACTTCTGGTTACCAAAAAGCCAAAAAGCTAGTGTGAAAAAAAGAGAGTGAATACTTCACAAAGAATATACATCACAGCCCTTTAAACTTTGAATAAACTGTGGTTGCAGCTGAAAAATCTGAATCCATAAGCAGTCTCTTAAAAGAATATTTAAATGATAGTAAATTAATATGAAAGTATGTTTTAAACCCTTCAACCATGCTGCTTTCATCTACTGGAACTGCACAGCATGTGCTACATTTTCAAAGTATCACTCAAGTTTTTCATCAGCCATTCCTCTATCTTTCTGAAGAGTTCTGAATATAGGAATTTGAGCACTATGACAAGAAATGAAGGGGGAAAAAAAGATCCTGACAAAAACAAGCCCCTTCTCTAAAGCTGATGCAGCATTATTTTCAGACAAAAACTGTGGCCAAGACATTATTTTCCAGGCTCAAACCTTATATCCATTCTAGTCAAAAAGCATCCACACCTGATGGGTTGATTTACCTGCAGACCAGCTGCCAGGTAAGAGCCAGAAACTACAAGCTTACTGTCTGCACTGGGAGTCAACAGGCTGTGCAAACAGGAAGGACAACAAGTGCACATCTCTTCCCTTTTCCACTGCTGAATTTCTGCTGTGGTTTGAAAGGCTTTAAGCTCAGTAAGAGTCTGAATATGCAGAAATTTGTAATGAACAGAGTATGAAAGTATGAAAGTCTTACTGTATAAGAAATTTAAAAGCAGAGAACAAAAGAAACACAGCAATATTTCAAAGACCATAGTGACAGCCTGCCTAGAACCGTTTAAAGTGCTTAAGATAAAATTAAATAAGCAGGCTCTGAACTACTGAAGCTGGTCCACAGATAGAGCTCATTTATTGATATGGTTTTTAGAGTTTTTGGATTATTATGAAAATGATGAATTCATACTTTTAACATGAAATATACTGCTGTTATAGTCCAACACAACCATCAGAGCTTAAAGGGGGCTCAGCAACTCCACCACAGCATGCAGAAGGAATCTTTCCACTCAGTTCCTCCCTACTTCCTATCATTGGTCCTGATTGGCAAACATACCACAGTCAGTGTGAATTGGAGATTATTTCTGTTCTGCTGGGAGCCTGTTAGCTGACACAACACCTTGGTTTATGGACACCAGCTACATGAATCCATTTTTTAGCCATAGTTCTAGATATGAAACAACTGTACACAATACAATATTCATCAGTATCTTGAACGCTTATCTCTACAGTCTTTACAGGGACACTGCAAATCTGGGGGGGGAAAAAAGAGTATCTCAAATCCCAAAATTAAACACTTGAAGCTGAAAGTAAGAGCTAAAATTACTATAAACGGAATGTTAGCAGAAACAAAAAAAAGAGAGGCTTGTCTGTCTGTTATGTCAAGGACCTTGTACATTTGGCAATTTTTCTGTCTAGACAGAATCAGCATTCCCTTGCATTGTCAAACACACTCCTTTGTCAACTGCAGGAAGAAAAGACCTTTCTTCAAATGACAAAGGATTAAAAAAGATAAGAAAAATTATCAAGATAATTTTAAGCCTTAGGAAGCTTAACTAAAAAAAAAGAGGAAGGGGAGAGTAGCATAAACATGCATTTTAAAGTAATTAGATTTAAATTGAAATTATGCTGATAGGAGCCTTTCAACATCAAGAAAGACATTTTATTTTTTTCTAATTTGCTTTCTAAAAAAAAATCAAGTCACTTGAACTACACTACATTTTATATATGAATAAATTGTAAGATAAAGATTAGGTAGGTAGGCATTCTAATGTATTTACATACATGTCTACATTTATACAGCCACACTATAAAATGTTTAAACACACACACACACACAGACACACACACAGGTATTTTGGAAGAGAAGTTCAGAACTGTTTTCTCAAAATTTTTGCTGTAATGCCATGAACTTTTTGTATATGTTTTTACTGATGTACTAACTGTCAAGTCTACAAAAGAGTTTTGATTCTTCTCTCCTGCAGATAAGCCTGAAATCCCCTGCAAGTGGGCACAAAGGATGTATTTTAACCAGTCACATATGTAAGAACAGAGACAGCTCATGGCCAGTAAGATCAAACCCCATGATACAGCTCACAAATGGCTGAATTCTCTCCCCCAAAGCAGGGGCTGCATCCCAAAACGGCTCCTCCAGACATGTGTTAAGCCTTGAGCCACTCACAAACACTGTCCAGCTGGGATGAGCCACAGCAGTAACAGAGGCCACACTGACAATGACACAGCACGTGACTGCAAGACAGGACATCAGCCTAATTCACAAGCACAGATTCAGCCTCCTCCTGTCTTGAAGGAAGCTGTCTTGGTTAGCTTGGTTGGTTTTGCTATGGATCAAAGAAAGCCACTATCAGGCTGTTTGTAACAAGAAGAGACCTGCTGTAAAACTGCTCCTTCATTCTAGCCCTAGGAATAGCAGCCCACCAGCACTCCCAGACTGGTAGAATGACCTGTGAAAGGCAGTCCTCTTCAAAAAAGCATAAGGGATAGAAAGGCCTAGAGAGGAGAAACAGGTCAACACAGAAGAGGATTTTCTACTTCCACCTCTTCGCAGGGTGGAGGAAGAGAACATGTCAGGATAAAGATATTCTCCATCACAATTCTTCTGACCTTGTCTCTCCCTTTCACAGAGGGACAGAAGCAAATTGGTTACTCCTTCCAGAGGTAATTTCCAGATGCCTGGGGAGGCATTCACTTTTGCTCAAAACTAGTTATGTCAGGAAAAAAATCCAAATACAAAAACTACCTCAGCTGATGGAATTTGTGCTCAGATCACGTGTGGCAATTTGAGGCCGTAATTTCACAAAATTAGTTGGCCTCACCGTGTTTAGTTCATTCATATTTGACACTAAACCTTTATAAAATTAAGGGCTAATTTGTTGTAATACAGTTTTCTTTGTATGTTTCTTTCAAAACAATTCTATTACAGAAACAAAGGTAATTTTTCATGAATTAATTTTCCAGTAAGAAACAGTCCTTTCTGTCTCAATTGAGCATGACAGCAGAGTGCTGCCAACAGTGGCAAAGCAAGCTAACACAGTGGCATATCAGCATATACGGCATCGTGTCTGACAGCTGGTAATGTAAAGCATAAGGAGATCTTGATTTTCAGGGAGAAGACTAGAAAGAAATATAAAATCAGAAGAGAAGTGAGAAGCAGTAAGAGATAGCAGAAGAGGAGGATCTTGAAAAATTCAATTTAAAAGTTATTTTTATACTGCCACTGTGACTGCTCTTAGATGAAGGAAAGTGAGCATGAAACAGAAACTGTGGAAAGTGAATTTAAATCCAGTAAAATGTATCAAGATATTTGGTGAAATATCTTGTTTGTTATTTATATTTGCATGCTCACTCTTAAAGGAGAAATCCTGTGAAAGTCAACGTGTGCTAAAGAAAAGTAAATTCCGAGCATGAGGAGGTGGCACATCCTGCCACAAGTGCTAACCCAGCCCATGGTCTTCTACACAGAATAGCTGCAGCGGCTTTAGGGCAGAGATGTATTTTACCTTGTGCAAGTATTACAAAAATACAGGGGGGGGAAAAAGTACAACATGTGATCACGAACTGGTTTGCTCATGGCAGAAATGGGCTGTTAAGACATTCAAGAGACAGAAGAGTCTAGGTAACATAAAATCTGTCTCTAGATAAATATAAATAATCACTAATTTTAACAGGTAACAGGACTAAGGTTAATATTTCTTCCTTCTTATGTGTTCTCTAGACTTGATGGCTCAGACACGTCACAGAACTTCATGCCTATGACCCATGCACAGGTAATACTGCATCTCTTTAAAAACTTCTGCTCCTTGATGGTAAGTCCTAATAAGGAACCACCTCTCTTAGAAACTATACAAGCTGGAAGCCGGAGTGTGAACAGTGTACAGAAGACGATCAGAGACAAAAATGCATGGGAAGAAGAAGTTTGGGGATCCTTCTTTTCTGTAGACACAAACTATTCGTACTGCTCAAGTTCTGCCTGGCTTGTTTGAGACATGACTTCTGAATAATGTGAACAAAAATACTGGAATAGGCTGTCCCACTTGTAGAAGTAGCTCCAAGCAGAAACAGTGCAACTGCTCGGACAGTCAGCAGGAGACCAAGGGATGCAAATAATAGAGCAGTGCCTAAATCTGATACCCAAGACTGAAAGGCTGAAATTATTAATCTAAACCTGTGTATAGCACTGATAGCTTTATTGACTGTAAATACATGAACACACTTGCATATGGCAATAAAAAGAAAACAAAATATCAGAAGTTTATGCACCACATCAGAAAAAGTTATTAGCTTTCCTATTAAAGAGAGGCTGAAATGGGCTACGTCGGGTTTGAGTGAACAGTTTTTAAAATTGGCCATTGAGAAATTTATCTACCATATCCATAGTACAGAAGATTAAGAATTAGACCTTGAATTGCTGCCAGGTACTTGATCTATCTGTTAAATCCTAACTTCACACATCTTTAAGAATTGGGTAAGTTCAAACAACAGAAGCACTAAGGTACATGGAAATCACCAGTGCTTGAAAAGGTGAGATCATGCTTAACTCTGCTCTTCTCCCAAAAGTGTGCTCATCAATACTCTTCTTATCTTTATAAAATACACGAAATTTGTGTACACTCATGTTTACCATACGGATAGTCACAAAGAAGAGAGACAAATACTTGAGAGCATCATCATTCCAGGGAACTTCCTCACAACATCTCGTTCCTGGCACAGTTTCTTTAGTTAAAGGGTCAAAACGCAGTGTACATTTTGTTGCTGCAACCTTTGCTCAGGTGACTGTGGATGTCTCCCTCTAAAGACCCAATAATGCAAACAACTCCCTTCACTACCCTAGTCCTGAGCTCTGGGATGCGGGGCAGCTGGGGACTGACCTTGAGGGACCTTGCAGGGCTGTCCCACAATGCTAACACTCATCTTTGCCCTTCATTGCTGTGCAGTCTGAATGTCTTTGGATGGCAAAACCATTAGTGAATATTCAAAGATGAGGAGAGGAGGGACCTGTGGTGGAAATGTACCAACATTTCACAGGTACAGCCAAAACCACCAAGATTCTCATCCACAAATGCTGAGACTTTCACTCAGTAATGCTAGCAGCACCTACTGCAGTAGATGGCAGACTATCAAAGACAGCTTCAAAGGAAGACTGCACAAAAATGAACAATAGAATATGGTGATAAAGGCAAAAAAATAAATTGACAGCAAAAATATCTTTGATGCAATGAAAACCTAAATCACTGTTAGACACAATCAGTTTTATAATTTTTTGAAGAAGGAAGCTACTGACTTGCATTGTGAAGAAGAATTAACTACTTCAGCTTGCTGGCCTTTACAGAGAGCTATTCCTGTGGAATAAAGCAGCAAAACATCTTACAGTTCAGAAATGCAAAATACTTTCTGTAATCTGTCATTTCTTTTCAAATAAATGTGGAAGATTTTGACCCGAACCAGTCATACAGACTTATTCCTGGAGTTTAAAAAATACCTAGAGTCTGTGAATGTACAGCACTTTCTCTTGGACCCAATCATAAAAAGGTCTGCTGGTGTTCCCAGAGTCTGCCAGACACACTGATTCATAAACTGGATAAAAATTGACTGCAACAAATGTTTCCTCTGTCTTTCTGTGAACCGCATGATTTCTTACCTGAAGAATTTCAGGTGATTAACCTTTGTCAAGCCACATATTCTTAACCATCCTAAGATCCTAAAAAGAGGTAACACAAATCTATAGTGCATTTTAACACAGGTTGACCAGTATTGTCTCTCTCCTCTTTTCTAGCCAACGACTTTTGTCAAAAAATGTCGCTGAAGGGATTCTCTTCTGCCTGCTCCTATTTTTATTCTGAGGCAAGACATAGGGAAGGAATTAAAAAGAATATTAGCTTAAGTAAGCAGAACTGACTTTCCTGCTACTGGAAACCACATGACCTATAGGGCTTCATTTTGTTATCTCAACTATTTCACATTTTAGGTAAATTAGAAAATCTCTTTTGAATTAATTTAAAACTTCCACATGATGATGCTGCTGAAGCACAAAATGCTAATCAAAAGTTGGAGATAAAAAGACCCACTAAGTCTCTCCTCTATCATTGAAAATCACCATTTGAGTCCACAGCTAAAAGTAGGTGCTCATTGCTTAATGCTAATTCATTCTCACAAGAGGCAGGCTTGGTGGGGGAGGGGGGGGGAAAAAGAGAACAAGTGTCAAATTTCCCAAACTTGGGGCATGTTTATAAAGACAAGTCTGGCAGTATCAGAGGAGCTTCTACTGATGGTTCAAACCAGTCAAAAGAGAACACTGCCCACCTCACTGAGCAAACATTTGATCCAGTTTGAAGTGCGTATGTGCTGTCCTTAAGAACCGGGGCTACAAATTTCCCCCTTGAATCCATTCTCTCCTAATGGCATGGGAAAATGTTTCCAAGAGTGGTTAAAAACCACACAGATTATTATCACTCTGTGTCTGGAAACCCATGACTGAATTTCACAGGAATCTCAAAGAAGAAAGTCCAAATCCTCCCATGCCACCACATCACACATGCAGTTTAAATACTGCTACCAGTACATGCTGAAATTATACTTTCAGCTGGATAAAGCAAGCTTGTTCATTTTTCACAACTGAAAGTTTATTCACAGTGCGTGATCTTTATGTAGACCAATTCAACCCCACCTGCCAGTGCACTGCAAGTCCGGAAAAATCAGTAGGAAGATGTTTTTAAATCAAAGAATTAACCTGGGAATGTGCCAGGATAGCAGCTCCATTATTTAGTGGCCACAATTAGTCTTTATAGCAAAGTTCATCTTGTGTTTAATACTACTGTTCTTTCCTGAATATATTCAAACTAAACAATCTACCTGCATTGGTTCATATTATTACACTTTTCAACAAGCACCTTCTAAAAACCCCATAATACACATATTTTAAGTCCCAATATTTCTAAACCTACAGTACATATTTCTATTTTTTCAGTTCATGAGTCACATAATGTACCATCCAGCTGTAATTTCTCATGAGACTGCTTAGTTCAGTACAAGAATCTGTCAAAGTAGCAGTGTTCTCTGCCTGTTCTCTGCCCAAAACCATCCTCAGACCTTTTACCTTACTCCCTTCATTTCAAACTTCCTATTTTGCTTTTCTGACCCTTTACTCCAATTAATCAAGGGAGGTAACCACACAGAACTACAGAAATCTTGTTTCTAAGGTACTTTCAGAGACCATCGGTTCAGCCTCCCAACACCAGCTCAGGTCAGCCATGGCTTTGTCCAGCTTAATCTTCACAACCTCCACAACCTCTCTGTGCTAACTCACCCTTCTTTGCAAACATTTTTCCTCATGCACAACCTGAACCTCTTGCTACCACAAGAAGAGTTTACCTTAACCACCTCTGTGACTGCATTCCAAACAGCTGCAGCCTGCTATTACATTTCTGCCTTTTAAGGGCAAGCAAGCCCAAATCTCTGAACCACCTCTCACAGAACGTGTGCCCTAGACCCTGACCATCCTGGCAACCCCTCTCAACATCGTTAATGAAGGGGAAGGCCAAATGCCAGACACTGTTTCAGGTAGGGCTTCAGCAGCATCAAAGAGAAATGGTAACAGTATTGCTCAATCTGCTAACCAGACTCCTCACGGAGCTCAGTAGGCAGCTGGTCTTACTGATGGTGATGGCACTGGTGCCCATCTCCACCTCCAGGTCCTTTACAGCAGGGCTGCTGACCTGCCTGCCAATTCCCAGCCCCTATGGATAGGATGTTACAAGGGAAGATACCAACTGTATTCTATCTACAACCCAGATTTTCTTGAAACATGCTATACCCTAGGTGCTCAGAAAATTAATCATGAAAATTAAAGTTCTGGGCTTTTGAGAAATGGTTTACTGTGCAATCATGTCTCCCCTGAATACTAGATGTTGCTTTTGATCTTTTTTCCTACAACATGATCAGTAACACATTTCCATAAAGCAGACAACCAAGATACACCAAGAATTGCAGAACACTATACCACAAAAATTAATCAACTATTTTCCCCTTTTTCACCAGTGCTGTTCCTCATACAATTTAAGTGGTCCCAGGAAGAAAAGCAGAAGCAGCAAGTCATACTTATCCTGTGTCAAGTACATGGCATGCGACTTGCCAACCTCCCAAGAGGCACACAAACTTGGCAACTCCCCTGCCTATGCAGGCAAGAGACTAGGTCTGAGCCTGTGGGATAGAAAAAGGGACTTTATGTCCTTGTGTTCAGTTCAGGGCTGTACTAATTCCAGTATCTGTCATCTGTACCTATACAAGACATATATCCAGATTTGCAAGTTATTCCTAGTTGCAAAGCCAAACAATAGGCTGGAGAAGCCAAACTTCTAGTATTCACAGGTGGTTTCTAATCCAAAACACTTGACACAAAATCTGGCATCTCAGACACCTGCCAAGTCCAGATTTCCGATTACCTTGGAAATCTGCAAGGGAAGGGACAGATGCAGTAGCTCAGAGCATGCCACAGGCTATCAGCACCCTTTCTCTCTGCAGTCTCCAAGGCTAGAGCAGGAACAGAAACAGCTCTGAGGGCTACAAGTATGTCCCTCTCCTTTCCTTCTTCTCAGTTACCTTAAATTCTCTGTACAGACTTATTTGTCTTACTACAAGAGTAAAGAGATAAAACCATTTTAATAGGGAAAATCTTATTTACAAAATTTCCTTTTATTTACATATCAGTTCTGCAGCATGGTAAATGCCAAGTAATGTTTAAGCAATCATCAAAGACCTTCTTTACAATGCAATAAAGCAAAAGCTACTTCTATGAAATGTTCCTAAAAAATTAATTAGCATATTTTCCAACACCTATATGGACTGGACTTGGCTGACAGTAAAAATATGTTAGTAGAATTATTACACTAACAAAAATGTCTAACGAATACTAATATTAAATAGTTATTTTTGAAAATGGGACTTAAACTTTTGAAATTAAACCTTCAGTATTCAGTCATGCCCAAACTTATGCTGACTATGACTTTCTAAGACTGTCTCACGACAGCAGAGTATATAGAGAAATAGATTTCCCTGGTTTTACTTTCAAAACCAAAACAGAAAAAAACAGCAATCCTCTTCTGTCAGAGGATTGTTTCATGTTTTTTCTTTTAACACAAATGCAAGGGTTTACACAAAAATGGTTTATGACTTCAACTAAGATTGAATGCCAAGTATAATTAACCTAATCTCAGTCTTTATCTCATTCTTATGGTAGGTTCTTCCACTACTTAAAAGTCATTTTCTGCAAACGTTTATAATCTACAGAACATTGCATCAGTAAATCTGAATGTTAAGTGTACATCATCAGTAGATACCAGCACCAAGATACCGTGTAAAGCAGAAAAGATCACAATGCCAATCTGTCACTCAGCTTTAGAACATCAGCCTCTCAGTACACGTTATGTAAAAGAACAAACTCTGCATTGCTGGTAAGGTCTTTCACAATCCCACACATATATATATGAGTGTGTCTGTGTGTGTATACACATATCCACAAAAGGCAAATTTGAACCTACGGCAAAAATTAAAAGTTTCTTAGTTCATTTAGCACAGATAATAAAGCCAGATTTCTCTTCTGACAACTTCAGATGGAATAAGTAACAGTTATAGAAACAATGGAACAACTCTAATTACACAGTAATAGGCTGAAGAAAAAAATTCCAAATTAAGAGAAGCACAAAGCAGGCAGGAGCTGAAAGATTTCATTCTAAAGAATTTTACATGCTACATTATCAAATATATGAGGTCTAGTAAAGAGTTTACATTCTGTCTTGTACCTTTTAACTTCGTATTTTACATATTTTGTGGAAAAAAAATTTTTTTAATCACCCATTTTCTCTCATGTTTTTATGAATGTTCAATGTACCTGTCATCAAACTGTTAGAGTACTTTGAATGGGAACACCATGGTGTAAGGTGTTTATCTCTCTTGTATATGTTCATTTCTCAGCTACAGCGGATCCTCACTCGTGAGGGGGACTCCCACCCACTACAACAATGTAAGTAACCAAAACCAGTGGCACTGGATTTTTACATTTACATTTATTTTTACATTTACATTTTTACAGCAGGAATATCAAAGCATTTTAATAGACCATGAGGCCCTTCTACTTGCATCACCATATAGTTCTACTCTGGCTTTGGAGTTAATAATAGCCAAAAGTGCAAGATGGCAATTGAGTATGCTGGTCCTCTACCCAAGGAAACCAAGGAAAAAAATATTTTCTTTCTGCATTTTAAGACTAATACCTCTGTTGCAATTTTTCTATGTGTACTCTGTAGAGGCTATACAGTACAACAGAATCTTACTGCAAAACTCAGAGTATGTGTTGACTATTTGTGGTTAGTGTATATATTCTTTATGGCTGCCGGTCAACTGAGATTTCATGGGCATAAGCTTTTTATACTTTAATGTCTTATTTCCTAAAAAAAAATCCCAACAAAAAAACCCCACAAAAACCCCAAACAAAACACCAACACAAAAAACCCCCAATCAAAATACCAACACAAAAATCCCCCAATCAAAATACCAACACAAAAATCCCGCTTCTGCTGCATTTGTCAACTCAAGATAAATGCAGCAAACGCACCCATCCCAACTGATGAATACCTAAGTCACTTTGAAATGAAAAATTTCCATTTCAGTAAATATACTGCACAGTAATATACTGAACTTTCACTAGAGAGCGGCTCAGTGACTGCAGTTACTGTCTTATTACAGAGTCCTGGACTGCAAGGTGATAACACAGTATTTACTGACGCAGGGTATTCACGGAGGGAGCAGGACCTGGCACACAGATGCTGAGGGGTAACCAGCAGCAGGAAGAAGTGCTGCTCTGTCGGGCTGAGTGCTAAGCAGCCAACAACGCTCACTGCAGCACCTGCCCTTTAGCACAGGCAGGGCTCTGCTCAGCATCGGGGCAGCACCGCAGCACCGCTGCCTTCCCAGAAGAGCTGGCAGCCTGCAGTCTACAGTAAAGCCATATAAACTCTGTAAAATATGATTACTGACAAGAAAATGAGAGTGCTGATGGCTCTCCACAGGTAGAAATTCCTGGGGTCTTCTACTTATCTCAAGAATGTGCTGTTTCCTGTTATTCAAAAACTTTTTGCTACTGATCTTATGGCTATAGAAATATGTCGACCATGTATGGGTCACTGCATCTCCAGTAAAACCACCATGGCACAAGAGGTTTTTTCAGTGGAGAGCAGAGGATATTGAAAGGTTATATAGCCTGAATTTAAGACAATGGCATAGCCAAGCACAACACAAACTGGTAAGGTTATATTATAGTCACCTCAGGAGTACAATGAAAGAGTACAGTGAAGGTCTGGAGTTCTGTTTTGTGGCTTTCTGGTTAGTTTGTTTATTTCTAAATGAAACGTCATAAAACTACTGATTTCTGACATACACATTAACCCTTACAGACTAACCACATACATTATATGTCAAAATTATTTTCTGCTGGAACCTTATTCACTCCACTGGAAATTACTATAACCTACTGTTTGAAATCTGTTCTTCGAACAAATACTTTTAACTGTAGGTGGACAGTAGAGCTGTAAAGGTAAGCAAACCCAAAGTGAAACTGGCACAGGATAAACTGCAGCAATAGAGATCCTGAGAGAGAATACTCCAAGCAGATGCCAAGTCTGGAAATGCCTCAGTCAACTTGTAGGAAGGATGTTATTTCACAGCAGCCACTTTTGATAGCACAGCAAAACACAATGGAAGCCCTCTGTCCACTACTTGCTCTGGGAGCCCCCAGCCCACCTATGCATACACCATTGTGGTGCCGGCCCACACTGTATCAGAGGCAGATATGCAAGTCTCAGCCAAAACCAGAATGCACTTTTTTACCCGTATGTGGAAAGACCAGCCTAAGACATCATTAAGTATTAAATTTTAATAACTATTGTACAAAACTACAAATAAAAAAACCCCAAACAAACAATCGAAGAATATATTTTAATTTGGTGAAAGACACCCTTTCCCCAAGTTCATTCATCTGGAGAGAAGTATTTTGCAAGGTGGTTTATTTGCTTGCACCACCTAGTGGGGTTTAGTTTAATCTACCAAAATAGTCAGAGGTCAGTTGTGTTCCTACCTCATGACATTAGTGACAGACTTGCATATCCTCACAACACATTCCCAGCCTCCATGACCCACTAATAGCACTACACTGCTAAGTTTCCACACATCGATAAAAACACAGCACAAAAAATGCAAGACAACAGTAACTATTTCGCTTGTATTAAGTTCTGCAGGAACTTAACAGAGATGTCACAGAAAACTTTCATAAAGTGATGTTTTTGAGTTTCTAAGTCAAAGTACATGTCAACAGTACCTTGTCAGAGCATACCTTACATAAACTCCAGAGTCTGAACAGATTGTTAGGTGGTAACAAGGCCACACATTGAGATTTGGAAGATTTCTGCAGGACTTTTAAATCAAACCCTGGCAGAGGCAGGCACACAGTGCAAAGGGTTCTGCCTGCAGCAACGAGGGCTCATCAGGCAGCAGCAACCACTTGTGACACAGTCCAGCTGCAGCAGGAACAAGCATCTACATGGCCTCTGTCCTGGCTCCAGGCTGTTCCACCCTTACCTGGCTGCTTCGTAATGCACTGCCCCAGCACTAAACTACTACATCAAGCCCAGCCACGCTGCGAAAGTTTATCAGGTCAAACCTCAACCTGACATTAGACAAGAATTAATTAAATATGCCACTTAAGGCTTGTATTGAAACACTAAACTGATCTTATCCAGAATACATTCTTTTCCTAGTTATGCCTAGGGAAGAGCTCACATACTGGAGTAAGTAGTCTGTTGCATTTGATCTGGAGCAGAAGTCATGCTATGGAGGCACTACAGAATGTTTTTAGATGAGGCAATTAAACAAGAGATCAGTGCCAAAGTGCTTCTAGATCCTCCATGTGAATTTTGCAGAGAAGGGACCGTAAGCATTTATAGAAATTCACATTACTTTTCTTTCTTACAAAATTCATTATTTCATTATTTCAACTTAATCAGTTTCAGTTCTCACTTCCATACGGATGTGTATTTGTAACTCTGACAATAGCAGACGAGAAAAAATGCTGTACCCATTTTACAATACGGAAACCATAACAAATGTTTCATTTGGATGCACAGGAAGACTTTGGGGAATGATGCAAGACTTCTTACCCTTCTATAAACTTCCATATGAGACTAGAGAGAAAAATATTTTTGTTTCGCAGTGGTTTAAAAAATAACCAAAATCTGTTTGCTCAGAAACAATGCCTTTTTTTCCAAAAGAAACAGATGCCAGTAACAACTGCTCTGACATGCACGCAAAGCCCCAGGCTACGGCTCTGTCTAGGACAGTTAAGTACCATCTACTACTACACACAGAATCATCTTCTAACAACGGGAGAGGATAACTGCTGCAGCCAAGCACACAACAACACAGTCGTTTGAAGAGAAGGCAAGAATTGAATCAGACTGTATTATAAAGAAAGGATAAAGTGTTTGTTGTTTCCCTTTTTGTACTCAAACTTTTAGATTGTTTCAATCCTCATATGAAGCACTTTTTCAGGACAGAATATTAAAGTGATTTTTTTCATAGTTTTCTTATTTGGTTAAGGTTCTAACACAGGCCATTTTGCTCTATGAAGACTAAGATCAAACTTAAGACAACAGCTACATAGGAATTAGGAAAGAAAAGATGCTTGCAATTTTATCCCATGTACATTTGATCCTCACCCACATAAAATCTAATCCTGCACAACTACGAAGCAGTATCTAGGCAAAACACCATACTTCTTACCCAATACTAATGCACTGCAGAATGCTGACTCCATTCAGAAAGACAAAAAAGACAAAAGAATATCAAAGCTCAGCCTTTAAGTTAATCACTGGTATCGGAATATAGGTTCAGATACAAAGGCAAGGGTGACAGACTGGATGTTTGTTTTAGGTAAGGGTGCTGTGAATGGGCAACTCACACCCCTAAACTTATCAATGTGGGTCTTCCCTGAAATTTTATGTCCACAAATTTCAAAGCTGCCTTTGCCACTCCTGTCCTGAAGGGCAGTGCTACGTGGTCAGTTGACCCCATGCAGAACTCACAGTAGTGCCACTGTGGAACCACATTTAGCAGTAGGACTTTTGGTCATGTTTATACCATAAAAAACATTTTCAGAGCCCACTCTGCCGCACAGATTAAGACTGCAGTTGCTGAGAAAACCATTTGCAGAGAAAAAAAAAAGGTAAGAAAAAACACCCAACAAACAACAGCAACTCATGAAACTTTCAATCATTTTTAACCAAATTCACAAAAGTATCTCTTTAATAGGGTCTAATGGGGACTAAACACTAAAATTTTATCAACAGTGGTCCTGTTTTTAAATAAAGACAAGCTGCTGCTTATCAGGGATTTCTAAGATAAAAACTGAGCAGTAATCATATTTGCCTTAAATTTCATTTTTATTTTTAATGCTTTATGAAATGGCCCTCATATTTTCTGTTACATTTCTGCTCTTTTTACTCAGCTATTTTCTAAAGCACTGGTGGTTGCTATGGTAACTTTGGCTTTTTTTTCCCCCTCAATGTTCATGCAGGTTTTCATCAAACCCAATGACTTTTTTTTAATCTTATCTGCTCTACAACAATAGTTCTTTGACTAAAGTGCTGGATACGGTACCAGATGAGAATTCTGGTATTTCACAATAGCGAATGAAAAAACGGTAAGGTTTGCTAAATCTTGAAAACTAGCAATTAAAGTGGGAGCTTTTAGGGGGTTGGTTTGTTTGTTTTTAAATGTCTGAGTACATTTCTTTCTTCCTTTTAATCTGCATATTATTCAGGTGACAGATAAAGCCAATTTTTAAAAATAGCAATGCTTGAGGAACAGAAGACCTTGTGTGGAAACTTTTTAAAAGAAAAGTAATGGCTGCTGTTTCACACAGACTAAACAGGACACAACGAAACTAAATGAGAACTATGTTATTTACTGCATTTCCACTATAGATTAACATTGGTCCAAATATCCCTGTCATAGGAAAAACATATTTCTGGTCACTTTAATACAGTATTTCTTAAGATCAGCACAAAGTCTGTTACCAAGTTGATCTATAACCTAGAGGAAACAAATTGCATATGCCAACAAACAGATGATATATATGCAAAGGTTTGAGCCATTTCCAAACACTCTTCCCTAAGATTCTGGTTGAAATCTATTTTTCCAAGAATATTTAAGTTTAGGGCTAAATTTCTCAATGCAGATTTGGTCTTACAGTTTTGCTTTTCCTTGTGTTAATGCAAAGGAGATGCACTCCTGATATTTTCTACAGGACAAGGTTATCTTTTTCTGCTCTAGATAGGAAGAACCTCTCAGGAGGACTTACCACCTTACTCACCAAAAGTAATACACACAGCCATTCAATCAGACTGAGTTGATCAAATGACACAAAATTAAATGAACATACAGGACTGAACATTCAAAAAAATAAATCCATACCAAACTTGTAGCAAGAAAGAGATTAACTACTTCACTCATAAAACAAGGTCCAAAAGTAGCATTACTGGACTGAGGTTTTACTCCAAGATAATTACCTGAACCTGGCCCCTGACTTTGTAATGTTTACTGGCAGGACCATGCTGGAGACAGTTTGGTCCAGTTCAGCAGAGTAGGCTATTGAAATGACCCTTGCTAAAATTAATTCATCTTTAATGGTGTCATTTTCTTAAGCAATATCAAAAACATGAGCAAAAGGAGAAAGGCTTTACAAACTAAGAAAATTACTGTTTCATAGAATTCAACTCTGAAAATGATTTTGTATTACTTTCTCTGGGGGTGGGTGGCATTCAATATCCATTTGCCTCAACAGTAATAATTCATCTTTTTGTCTTTTATTATGGTTATGGAAATCTGCCTTAATTTCAGGTTCTATAATCAGAAGTGCATTATGTTTTTTGACTTGAGTAGATGAATAACGTGTATTGCTGCTATTTCTGATTACATTGATTTCCTGATTCCCTCCTCTCCTATTAACTTTTTTCAATTCAGTTTGTAAGAAACATACCTTAAAATTACTCTATTTTACAAGGCCAGGTGAAAATAAATAATCTACAATTTGCTTCACTTCATTTCAGCAATTTTGTTTCTTTTCAAATTTCTGGTGAAGTTACTTTTATTATATAATTATTCTTCTTACAATTCTGATTACATTTAACAAAATAATCTGATTACTAGATGAGCACAGTAGGCATAAAATGCATTAATACATTAATTATTCCCTGTTTCAATTTACATTACCCTAGTTTTACTGAGACTTCAGTTTGTTACCGTGTGCAAGTTGCATATTCATTTGGCACATTAAAGATGGTTGGATTTCCTCAGTAGGTGGAATCTCCTTTCTAATGATGTCTGTATCAGCCACAATTTTTACAGCTTTCTCTTATGCTCACAGCAAGATACAGGCAACAGTCACATAGCAATTAGGTGTCTTCCATAGCTGCATTTTATGATATAATTACCAAGATGCAAAATGAGCTTCCCCTCCCCCCACTTCTTCTTTCTAGTCTTAATTGTGAAGGACTTTATTTTACATCCAGAGAAAGCAGAAAGAAACTGTTAGAAACCAGTAAGAAACAATTACCTAGACTATCTAAAAACTCAACTAAGTACCTCCTGGGTGATGTACTACCATAAATAAATACCACATCAAGCTACTTAATCACTATTATTCTAAGACATCTCTTGCATCTATTATTTTCATCCATAAAACTCACATAAATGTACACAAAATTCAATGCAGTGGTAATGTTAATCTTTTAAGCATTGCACTGTAATTTTATATGTTTTATATTTACTATTATCTGAGTTTAAGAACAGTCATAATACGGCACAGAATTACCAATTGACTCATGTATACTCTCCCGCAGTGTTAAAGAAATAATTATGTTTGCACAAAATCTCAATAGTGCAATATAATAAGAATTTTGTGACCAGAATGGAATCCCTCTGTTTGCAGAATATGTACAGCTACATACAAAAACTACATTTTTTTCTCCCACACTCCACCACCATCTGGAAGTGTGTCCTCATCCGTGACCTTTCCACAGCTTCCAGTGTTGCTGGAAGCATCCCCAAGAATGACAACTGGGGAAGCTGTTTTCATGACATAGCTGCTTGTTAGTAACTGAACAGACACATCACATAAATATGATTATTACTATAAAATATTCAGAGTGATACTGATGTAAACCATCTTTGAACCTATGGCATGAGAAGTCTTCCTGCCACAGCTAGTTATTCTCTTGTCCTTACCAAATTACTTTATAAATGCACAGATTAATAAACAGTCTAGTATTTTTCAGTAGTGCCATTAGATTTGCAAACCACATAGAAATATTCTGATTTAAGGACAATTTTCTACCTAACCACATTTTTTGTGTGCACACAGTTTCCAGTTTTAAAACATTACAGCAGAGTGCAGATTTATCCATTTTACAGATATGTCATATATTTTTATGGAGACATTTGTAAAAGCTCCTAAGCATCTAATAAGATAGAAGTCAGCTCAGAATGTTTTGTAATAAAGTACCTGTTAGTAAAAACTACATCAGAGGGGAACCACACACAAAGGAAAAAGGAACTAGGGCACTCTCTTTGACAGCTGAGAAAGAAACAGAGGTTACGTCCTCTATGGCTGAGATTTAGAGCAGTTTCACTTAGTGGCTGTTCTGCTCCAATTCCCCAGTTAAAATTTAGACCTACAGCAAGAAGTCTTCATTCCTATTTTATTCTAGCAGGAAGTCATGGTTCAGACTCTTAAGTAACCAACAGGAAAAAAAATACTAGCCAGTGGGGAACTATAAAGCTTAAATATTATGTTACAGTTAAATTGAGATAAACCTAAGAGTAACTACAGGGTTCACTATATTCTCCCAAACTAAAAAGAATTATAAATTGCTAACTATTTAGAGGTGTAACTTTTGTTCTACTATTACAAACACAAAAATATTACTGCAATTTTAGAGCATGCCTGTGGTAACATGTCTCACTTGCAGATAACACAGGACCAGGAATCATCTAGGAATACAAGCAACCCTTTCTATCTCACTCAAATTATTTAATACAACTATAATATTATATGCACTACCCCACCTGTCACATTTAAGTAACTACTGTGGAACTAGAGCTAAAACATACTCTTATCTCCTCCTTTCACACAGTTTACACTTAGGTAATCTTTCTGATTGCATAGAAGATCTAACCATTCCTATCCTTCAGAGCACTGTGCTGCTTGGAAGGAAATTCAGACGGATAATCTGAAAACCAGATTTGGCCCCAGTCTTGGGAAGCTTCTGCCAGCAGAACAGTGGCCCCGGACTGTGGTTCCAGGAAGGCAGCCACAGGGAAAACATACTGGCACCAAGCAGCCGCAGACTCCTGTCCCTCTGAGAGCCCAGATGGGGTCTGAGCAAACCGCACGGCCCAGGGCGCCGTGGGGCAGGGCAGCACAGCCCTCGGCACAGATTGACTCTGCCCCTCGTGCCTCGGTGCCCTCCGCGAGGAGCGCACAGACCATCTGCTCTCTCCTTGCAGGTGATCCCCCTCCCAGCCAGGGCAGCACATCGGCCATGCCAGCGGAGTGCAAGTGGAACGGGCTCCAGGGAACAGCCACGGGCAGCTATGGAACTCGGGAGATGCGTTTCAGTGGCCTACTCTGACACTCAGTTTGGCTTTCCTAGGCAGGATAAATGCACCCAGCTTTGGCTGAAGAGCATTCAATGTCCCAGGACAGCAAACCCACTTTCAGAAATGGTTAGCTTGATTAGGGTACTCAGATTCCTTACGGTAAATGTGAATTCAAATGTTTTGCAGAGTAAGTGCAAGAGGTAATCCACTTCTACAAAGTACCCTTCCAGACATTCCGAAGCTGTATGACTCCAAACGTCTGTTCATTTATCACTGCTGAAAAACCAACAATCTAATGAACATTTTTTTAAACATTGTGATAAGAAACATAGAGTGAAAACATAACATCAATTTGAAGATTGTCATCTGTTGAAGATTAATCTGAAAGATTAGCAGAGCTTTTCCTTATCCTTCAATCAGTGTCTAAAATTACACCAATACATTGCCAGTATTATTCAGTCTCTTCCTCTGCATCTGGTCCCTCCAGAACTGACTTTTTGTATCTTTTTCACATAGCAATTACACAGAGAATTATACAGAAAATACCACTGTAAAATTAAAAATCCAGCAAGAGAAGGCAGGAAGAAGGTGCAACACTTTTAATTGTTTCACTTTCTGATAAACCATTCCCTTAGCAGAGGAATAAACTTGTACATCAGCTACACTTCAGGAACTTCTTTTAACCAGTAGGAAGAGAAATTTGAAAAGGCTATCATTAAATTCAAGGAATTTATGCTAAAGCAACTGTGAATACCAATTCTCAACAACTGTTCTTCCCTTTCCTACAGGAAAGGAGATTCTAGCCTCCACTGTGGTCTTGCTTTCTCTTGGGAACTACCAGGCTGAACCATTCATGTCTCAACACTTGGCTGGGGTGGGAAGAAGACATATTCTCCCTCCCCAAACTTGCTTCTAAATTCTTATTCCTGCCTGTCACCAAAATGCTGTTCAAGTAATGCTGTGCTCTCATTAATTTTATGTAGTATGTACAAAGTGAAAGGTGAATTCCCTAAACAGTCTGGTGGTTTCAATTTATATATGTTGGAAGTCCACTGATTTTAACCATTCCTACATCCATAAGAAACATAAATGTATTTTAGTTACATAAAAAAATAGTAATTTCAGTTTGCAATAAATTCTGGTGCTACATTACAGAATACGAACACATCTCTACACTTACACACAGAGTAGCAACTTCCAGTTCATTTTGTGAAAGAGGAATCCTGCCTGTCTTTATAATCCAAATGAGATCAGATCTCGAGTTTCAACCTTTTCAAGTCTTTTCCAATATCATGGAAACTTGTGCCCAATTTAACTGGCAGAACAGACATGGGCTGTCACCGTTCTGTAAAACCTGAACATCCACAGTTGCCACCCCAGGAACCTCCAAATAGTAAACTGGAACCAGCTGAATTAAGTTTACTAGGATTCAAAAGATAAAACATATCGAACCCTTGAACAGATATTCCTCCAGTTCCCTACATATCCTGCTTTAATTCTTTTTTCATTCTTTTACCACTTCAGGGAATACAAAACACTTTATTGGTGCTTCATTATTTCTTGTTTGTTTCCCCTGGTATTTACCAATAATAAACCCACCATGCAATCAGTCTTCTGCCTGCAAAAATGCTGAATAAATCTCATTTTGCACTAAATTCTTTGTTTGCTGTATTACTATCTTTTTCTGGAAGATCAATCTCACCACAGAGATAATATTTTGCTGTCCTACAAATTTTATAAAATAATCTTAGCAGTAGCTTGGGCACTTTGGTAGATGTATTCAGCATCTGTTTCTATAGATTTCTGATACTCTTGACCAAACACATAAAACAATCTCATTTTATACAGTAATATTAAACAGTGCTCAGCAAGCCATCTGTAAATCCAGTGCTTTATGTGATCAGAATCGCCTTTTGTAATCACCTCTAGTTTTTTTTCCATTCTTTGATGCAATTGTGACTTTCTTGCTCCCTTGATACCAGAAATTTGCACTGGTCTATTCAAAGAGCTAGCTGGAAAGAAAAGAGATGCCTGGCAATAATGCAATGCTTTTTTTTTTGGAGTTCAGCTCTTCTTTCAAAACTTACATTTCACTTCTTTGCTAAAGAACTAGGTCTCTCAATATGCCCACTGTGCAGCCTAACTTCTCCGAGTGCAGTAGAGCCTTCAGAAAGAAGCAATGTAGGGACATATCTCAATCTTCTGGACCATCATGAGCTCACCAAAACCAACTACAGGGCTTCAGGGACTTGTATTTAAGTAATAAATGTAATAGTTCTACGATGCCAGCTTTGGTCCATCAAACACCTGATTTGGGAAAGGTCTCTCCTATTGGGAGGGATGGAAGACGTAAACCAAGATCAATTTATGGTCTTCTAACCATGGTTATATAAATATGTTGTGAAGGCAGACTGCCCCTTTGTGTCTGGGAAGACACAATAAAGATGCTCTCACACCTGCCAGGTTCAGCAGAAAGGAGGGGAAAGACTTTATTATTGACATATGTCACATTCTTATACAATTCCCAACTCCACAAGGGAGTGGAGGACATGTCAGTTCCTTCTCAATCCCACTGGAAAAAACAGATGTTCATCAAACTTCTCTTATCACAAAAGGAATGAAAAACAGAAACTACCGTTAAGTAAACATTGGCTATTATTTACATAAACTGTGTGAAAGAATCTGACTCCAAGGTTAAAAACAGAAGGCTTAGCAAAAAACAGGGCAACACCCCTTTCCTGCCACAGCTTTGGGCAAGACACAAATTTACAGAGGCAGAAATTTCCGACCATCCAGAAGGTCAGCCCTCGGGCGCTCAAAAAAATCAAGTGTAAGCTTTTTCACAATATGGAAACAGGCAAAGACTAAAAGCATTTGCATAGGGCTTAATACCGTATTTTTTTTAAAGCAGTAATGTTGCTTGAGCCTTGGAAATGTAATAGTTATGTGCCCAGATTCATTTCTAGGGCATAAAGAATGCCAGTGTGAGCTCGGCTGCTAAATTCCAAAGATCTAAGAGTCCCACAATCACCGCTTCCAGACGCCTCTTTCTCTTCACCCCCAGTTTTTTCACTCTGCTAGAAATTACACAAGGAGGGTATCCTACCAAACATCAATGGCAGTTCTGGTACTTCTGACAGGAAGAAAATAATAGTAACACAGTTTTACTGGAACTCCCATAGTATCTCACAGTGCTGAAAACATGCCAAAATTACATCAAAATATTTCCTGGTCAGACTTATACCAAATACTACAGCTGTTGTCATGGTCTTCTTCAGCAGAAACACAGAGTACACAGCTACAGAAGTACCTCTAGGAACAGATATTAATTTTTATTTAGCACCTGGGCAGCAAAGCAAGAAGATAAAGCCAGGACCTCCATATAAATAGCACTAGAAAGAATAACAAGCACTTCAAGAGACTGCAATTATAAAGCAGCCTGCTCAACTGCAAAAACAATAGCAGGTAAAGATCACACAGGGAGAAGAGATAAAGAAGAAATAATGAAACAAAACAAGAATGTTACACAGGAAAGGTGTAAAAAGGAATAGATAATGGAAAACAAAATAAAAACCCTAGATGGAATATCCTATGATATCTAGATATTCTCAAGCTATATAGATGATGTTAAAATCTACTAGATATACTTAAGATCGCCCACTAAATCTGCCATGAAACAATTTTAGACATTACCCAGCCACTGCCTAACACTATATGTGTCCAAGTCAACTGGCATATCTAAGTACTTAAGAAGAATGTAAAGGTTCTGAACTTGATTCAAAAGCTGAATTCAATAAATTATTGTCATTAACTTGCATGTGCTTCATAGTACCTCTACAGACCAAGAGGTTTCTTTGCTGTCAATGCCTATTAAATTATACATAAAAATAACTAACTATATATAGGTTCAACAAAGCAGTGTTGTACTGAAAACATGAAATGATAGAAGCACAACCTGGTTCAACCAACAGTTGAAGTTTTCTCATAGAAAAAATGCAGGATGCCACACAAAACAAAAATTTTGGAGGAAGAGGGGGGAAAAAACACCAAAGAAAATCTGAGTTAAGAACCAGAGTTTTGAAACAAAACTTTGGGGTTTTTTTAATTACCAAAAAACCCCCAAAATCTGTCAAAAATCCTTTCAAAGGAACAAAAAATATATTGATCAAAGCTGTTTTTTAAAATACCTTGCTAAATAGGGACTGTAATTACCAAGCATAGTACTTGAGTGTATTTAAAGTCTTCCCAACACAATTTATACCTGCCGTTCCTTTAGATATTGTCAGTCATCCTTATTTATTTTATACCGACATTGTACTAGTGAAATTGTTCCCTCCTATATAATTTTTCCTTCTATAGCCTTCATACTAATTTCAGTTGTATTACCTTAAGAAGTTCTTCTACACTAGCAGGTGTAAGAGTGTACATATATATGCCTATGTATATATTGACCTATCTTTATGCAAGCAAAGAAAATCCAAATATATTTACAAAATACTTAAGGAAATAATGCAATAATATTTAACAGCAAGTATTGGTTCACCTATCTTCTTTAATTACTTGTAGGCTATTAAAAACCACATGTATAACTAAATTGTACCCTTTACAAAATTGTATCCAAACTTAGCATTAAAATAGAATAAATTTGTAAGACATTAGAGGAAAATACAGTACATATGTAACTGATTTGTGCTCTTCATGAAAAAAATTACGAAACCCATCTGAAGATGTTTGTGGAAGAACAATGCTACCTAGAATTAACAGCTTCTTAATCCCACTAAAAATTCAATTCTGATGAGTAGAGACCTGCTGATTTCTGAGTTCTTTTTCTATTTTTATATTACTCTGAAACTTAAACACGTTACATCTCTACCAGGTTGTCGCCCAGTAGGAAAAGTGGAAAATAAGATAAAAACCTCATATTATCCCGTCAAATTTCCCCCGAGCAAGGACCAAGTTCTACGCCCCCCAGATTCCGAAGGGATCCCGCAGAGCGGGGCGGGCACGGCGGGGCCCCCCCGCTCCCGNCCGAGTGCGGGACCCCCGCCAGCGCCGCGACTGCTCCTGCCAAGCCAAGGAACCGGGAATCCCTCCGGCAACATCAGCTGGCATAATTAGTCCTGAAACTGACTTACGAAACTTGAAAGAACTCCAAATTTGTGGCACCTGGTACTGACTGAACGAGGATCTCGCAACAAACCCTGACACTCTTATTTTAAAGAAAGCCCACTGAGCTGAACAGCATCTACTTGCCAAACAAACAAAATTTCCTATTGGTTCATAAACTGGATCCCCCAAGGCTTCAGGACCACACAACAGCAGCTTTAGTTCTCAAGCACACCAAATTGAGAATAGCTGGGGGAAAAGAAGAAAGGACAGGAAAGAGACACCAACACACAAAAAAAATAGATTGAGAGAACATTAGCTAGTAATATTCTGCAAATGAACCAATTACTCATAATCAGCCTTTTACACAAGCATTCCTCCTAACACAAGTGGCCAATTTACTTATTTTTAGGAAAACGGTCACTGCCAGTAGTATCACAATTCTTCATAACAGAAGTATTAAATACAAAGCCTAATTCTCAACAGCAATGAATCTAGGATGGTTTTATATGATGCTGTCTTTAATTCACATCTTACTATCCTCAAGGGAAAAATTCATCCCAATTTTTACCAACACTTTCTGCTGATACAGATCTTTTCCTCATGACAAGAACTGAAAAGGAGAAAATATTCCAACTAGCTGTAGAGTTACAATCCAAGTTTAAGAGACACACTCCTAATTTATTAGATGTTCTAAACCCTGCAAGGCTCCTCCTCCAAAGACATAGGATTTTTTCCATTCCTTAATGTTGACTTTTTGCACTTGCACGGGGATTTAGACAAAACATAACCATCTGAAGCCTCAGAACCCCTAGACTGTCAGATTTTCTGCTAAAATTGGCAGCTAAAGACCCAGTCAGGACTGAGGCAGCTGCAGAACAAGCCCTTTGAAGTGAACACAGCTTAGACTAAAACCGCTATGAAGAAAGGAAATAGCAGAGGAATCTTCTCTTTATTTTTTAAAGCTTTTACTCGCAAATATTCACCTACCACTACGTGGATAGAAGAGAAAGCCTCTCCTCTTGGTTAATTAGTAGTTGTTCTCTGTATGAGTCTCAGCCCAAGCCAGAGGAAACTTCAAAGGCCTTACTTGTCAAATGTCACGGCATGAGCTCCATGTGAAGCTGCCAGTTCTGATCTGGTTGCACAGCTATGGCTCACGCTGGGCTTGGGAGCAGATCTGTATAACCAAGTAATTGCTAAGCAATTGTGCAACAAAAGAACAAACTTCTATTGAAAAGATTTGGCAAAGTCACAGCAGTAGGCAAGATGAGAACTTGAACAGTCTGCCAGAACTACAATCCTGATACATGTTCATGCCTCACATAACAGCATCTTCTTTACCCATAATCTGTGTAATCAGTGGTTTACCTCTTTTGCTCATTTGGCTTTTAATGTCCTTATCTGCACGTGTGACTCCTGCAGCTTTGAAACAAACAAATCAGATCTAACTCAGACTATTTAAAACTGTGTCAGAGTTGAGGTCTGGATTTCATTTTCTGGTTATGCTCTGTAACACAAACATTCTGTAACATTCTACTGCCACCAGTATGTAAAAGGAGAAGAAAAAGGTATCAAGCTAACATTGAGGGAAGAATAAAACAGAGGACATGATTCGTAAAGAAATGAAGCCTCGAGACTTCATCAAATATTAAACCAATACCATCTTGACACTCAGTAACCAACGTAATACAAATTTTGAGGTACTAGTAGTATATACTTGCGAGCTATCAGATACTTGGTAAATACTCCTTACAAACTCTTAAGGGCTCAAGTTCAATTCTTATTACTTTCTTCTGCTTCATCAGGGCTTTTAAAACAATGTTGGACATGAACAAGATTAGTCATAACTAATTTGGAAGGATTATTTCACCTTCAATAAGCTTGGTTTAGTTCTCTCCCAATGAAACAAAAAAGAATAAAGCAGGCTGTGATAGCCCCATCTTTCCCCAGTTTTACCTGAGAGTGTCAACAGCCATCACATTCCCAAAAGGCACAGAATGGTTTAACTGATACTAAGAAGGTTAGGAACATTCTTTCATTCAGGAGTCATTCTTACATAAATTTGGGACAATCAATGGTAGCAAATTCAAAAATCATGTATTTTGTGTTCTGCCTTCTCAACACCCTCAGAAATAGATGTGTGTAATGTTCATAATATTCTTTTAAAAAAACCCAGAGTAACTAGTTCTTGTAGATCAGATGCTCCAAAACTGATTTTTTAAAAAGCATTAACATTTCCATTTAACAAATTCATTTCAAGCTGTAATTCTTAAATTTATTGTAGCTAAACAGAGCTGTCATACCAAGAGGTACTGACCTCAAAATTCTGTTTAAGGAATTCATTAAGCACTCCACATCACTGTCTATTACAGCTATACTACAACTTTTCAGTACTTTAACAAACTCCATACTTTCTCCTCCATTAAAAACATATTGTCTATAAACTCTTCCCAAATGGTAACAAGACCCTGAGAACTTAAGTACTTTTTTAGAAAATTGTAAGAAGGAGAACTATTCAGCTATTAAACCAGTATGTCCCCATCCCTTCCAATTTCACAGACTCAAGTAGAATTGCCATGATAATGTAATACAGCTTTCATTAAGTATCAGAACATTTCAGAAGGATAATATTCCTCTCTGTGCATAAGTGCCCATTTCTCAACACGCTTCCATGAGTCCAGTCCAGTAGTGTCAGGCACCAAAAATCCCTCCACTACTGGCACCAAACTAACACACACAAAAAAAGCTGAAAATTCCAGCCAGTCACTTCCTGTTTCAGAATGGTAAAGTCCTTCAAAATCTATTTCTCCTTTCAACTGTCTACAAATTAGAAACCCACATAGGTAAGTTTCCATCATGGTTTTTGACTAGCAAAATGTCTGTTACTTGCCAAGAGCTTTTTTATTCTTCAGTGAAAAAACAAATTTAGTGTCACTAAGTACTATTCTATACTAAGGAATCACAAAATTAGCTTTAGATTTATATGGTATGTACTAATGCATATGATCCAGATATAAATACAGTATGAAGGCAAAATATGAAATATACTAAACCTTGTAGGATATTTGTAATTACAAGAACCAGAGTTACTGTTATCTTTAAAATAAATAAAACTGCTATCCACTAGCTAGAGCAACAGTAAACAACAAGGCAGACAGGAATTTACATAAATTTATGTGTTGAAAAGTATTTAGTCCCTGATATAGCACAATATTTCAATCCTTTGTTTCCCCCTCCTACAGGGCAGTATCATCAAGCACAAAAGACGCAACAGAAATGGAAGTATAATGCTGAATAAAACCTACAGAACAAGCACATCTTCCCTTACATCTTCCCAATAGGTGGCAACAGAATCCCAAAAATACAAAGAGGTTTACACTTCTTTCTTCATCCACAAAGTAATGGAAGCCCTATTACAACTTCAATCAGTGAACTTGCACCAGTAATTTTAATCTAATGAATCGCTGCATCTCAGGAACAGAAATTCTCAGGACAGTGTAATGTCAAAGGCCAGAGAAATCAAAGAACTCAAACAAAGCATTTATTAAAAAGCTAACTGTTATCAAACACCTAACTGATGGCTTATACTCAGAGCTTATCTGTAAAAAAAAAAAACCACAAGCAGGAATTGCAGTAACAAAATATTTGAGCACTAAAGAAGAAACATCAAAGAAGAAAGAAAATTCTAAACTACTTCTTTTGTTGTTGACATCCACACCTTAGTCTTAAGCAGCATTTATTTACAAGCATGAGGAAAGGAATGGGCACTTTTAAACAAGGTTTTCAGCTGATAACTTTATCACAGTAGGAGGTACTGACTCCCCGATTCCTTGTAAGAAATTACAGGAAATCAGGGTTCTTTTTCCTTGGCAGTTATACAACTACTTTGTTTTTGTGGCACAAAGCCATAAAAATCAAGTCTAAATAATGACTACTTACTTGCTTTCAAATCCAGCCACGTCCCGGTCCAAGGAAACCGTCTCTGTGGTGATCTCCACCTTCCTGACGCTGCCGAAGAAGTCTGTTATCAGCACATTCTGAGGGTCACGCCGGAACAGATCGGTTCGGTGCCCAGGGGTGGAAACACACAAGCTTTTTGGACAGACCTGAAACTGCAACCCAAGATGGACAATCACATCCTGTCCCTCATTCATCAATAGTCTCTACATACACCTTCCAAAACAAAACTGCTATTTAAAAAAAAGATAAATGACACATGTAACTTGCATTAACTTCAGTACAAGCTCCATAGCTGAAAAAAATGGTTGAACAAACACTTTAAAATGCATAAACATCTTGATTGCGCATTTCTGAAAACCTTTTTCCTTACAATGTCACATGAGTTTAGAAATGCTCATGTGAAAGCCAACCATCAATTACATCTAACTGATAAATGCACAAATATATTTCTGAATATAGATGCAGCAATGCTGCTATAACCTTCCAGAAGTCACAAGTGGGCATAAATTCTTCATATTTACCAAAGGGAGGCATGCAAAATTAAACGCTTTGATAAGTAGTTATGTTGAAGGCTTCATAAAGAAGTAAGAATCTACATTTTGACTGAAAATTTAAAAAAAAAAATCCATCAGTCTTGTTTCTAGTTTATAGCCTATGAATTAATGCAGAATTAGGATCTTCAAACATCAAAGGTGCTTTATTTACATTAAGGTCACAGACATCCCATGACACCTACAAGTTAGCTATATACCTTATTATTTATTTTAGCCATGTATTCTGTCTGCATAGCAGATCCCCTATACCCCGCACACACTGCAACACCTGAAAGACCAAACCAGCACTAACAAAAGCAGATGGAACAGTGACAGATTTGTTGCAGCATTTAGAACACCTGACAAGACAGGAAGCTTATTAAGTAACCAGTTTGTTATGTACCCAGCAGACACTCAAGGCAATACAAATGCACTTTGGACATGAAGCCATTTTGCACAAATCCTACCACACTCGCCAAAGCAGAGACCACTTGGTAACAGCACAGGTTATGTGAGTCCTTCACCTTCCAGCCACACAGAACATTTAACACAAGAGGTTTAATACAGGACTAAGAATGTCACTCTCCACATGGGTGCTCATCTTCCTTAATCTTAAATTCTCCAAGTGAGTTTCACAAACAGGTCCACCAACCACAGGATCTAGAGCTCATATACTAAATCACATCACAGGTCAGCTCTTAGAAGGTTGCATTCTTATGACAAAACCACAGATCTTAATCAGCTCAGTGCAGATGCAACTTGGATTACCCCAGATTATGACTAGCAAACCTATGAGTTTCAGGCCATACCTCCCAGCAGAAATTTTGGGCTCAGCCTGACATAAAATGCACAGGCTTTTGTTGCTCATTCTCTTAGGACAACTGAGCCCTACCTTATAAAAAGTTTCCCAGAAAGGAACCAACCTACCTGGCTTTTCTTCACAAAGGACAGATTCCATCTCCCTATTCCTCCCTTTTGCTCTATCCCAGTTGCTCTTTGATCCCTTTTTAGCCTAAGCCTGTAAGCATACAGCATTAGGCTGCTTGTCCAGGGAGACCTCAGCTCACTTTCACCTTTACCTGAAGCATACAAGCACACAGAGACACTGAGCTCTTTTTTTTAAACGATTCTCAACTCGCTTGTTGGCTGCAATCACACAACTGCTAAAGTAAAGACGGGGCAGATGAAATCCTTGTTATCCTCCCTGTGGTGAAAATGGACTAGACTCATCAGCATCATGCTTCCCATGCAACAGCCCTTTGTTAACGCACACAAAAACCCTCTAAAGTTTCCATTTTCACCAAAATGCTATCAATTTTCTCCAGCTCTGCTCCAATTAAGGGCACAAATGTAAAAACTAAGTCTCTGAAGTAAACTATAAAAAGTAAGCATTTGTTTTAATCCCACTATTTGAAGCATAAATTTATGCTGCAGTTATACAAGTATGTATCTCTGCCAAGGTTTTGAGAGTCCAAAAAAACTACATCGGCACTGAAAGTGGGAAACTGATACTGCACCCAACTAATTCTAACCTGTCCCTCAATAGTTTACTACCACAACATGCTGATATGAATTTGAACAAAAATATGCAATGGCAGTGAGAAGACTTCAGTGTTAAAAACCTATCCAACCACTACCACTGTGAGAAAGGACTGCAAACCAATTATACCACAGTAGACTAACATGAATAACTGAAGTCTTCCCACAAAAAGAGAAGGCAAACATTGGGTAAGTTAAACACATCTTTTCCTATATTAATTTTTCCACATTTTAAGAGATTTTTTCAAACAGAGCTTAAAACCTCCCCCAACTTAACAATCTTGACTTTTCTTAACAACAATTTAGCTATTTTATGACAAATGACACCTCATTTAGAAATTTATTTGAATCTTATTTTAAAAGTTCAAATGTGTGACATTTCAATGTAGTCTTTAATTTCAGAGAATTGTGATCAAACCTAAAGTCAGTCATTTGTACAGCTTGATGCTATCCCTTGGCAACATAGATGGAGCAGGTGGGGAGTAGGTGGAGTGGATTATGAAAAATGATGTCTCATTCTTCGCAAGAATGCAATATCCAAATCTTAGGTGGATGTGAAGAGAAGCTGTTTCAAGAGTGGTTACAGAAAAGAAAAGAGGTAATGGGATAGAAGCAGTGTACTGAACACACAGTACTTCAAAAAGAGAAGACATTTGACATATCAGAAGATCAAACAACTAAAGATCACCCAATTTTAAAGCTAGGTAGTGAGCAACATAACTTACCCTGATCTTGTAAAACGTTAATCTAAATTAAAAAATCAGAGTTGGATAAGCAGTAGGTCTTTGTTCTTAAGCCAGCTAACACTAACAATGCATTCCAGTGCCAGAGTACCTCCTATAACTGTTGGCAAAAAATAGGTTTATATCCGTACCATGGACTAACCATATGTCATTCTGGAACTCTTAGATGAAGCCTCAAAAAGCACTGACTCAAAGTCAAGGGGTCACATTCGCGGAAATGTGTGCAGATTATGACTCAGTACATGATCACACAATGGTCTGGGTTGGAAGAGACCTTAAAGATCATCTAATTCTACTTTCCTGCCAAGGGCAGGGACACCTCCCACTAGACCAGGCCTCCAAGTCCCATCTGACCTGGCCTTGAACAAATTATCACAAATCATGATATATTTGGGTCCCTTCTCTTCCACTCCCTGGCAACAATCAGCAGATCAATGTATGATAAGATGACTTACATGATGTAAGAAATTTACCAGCATGGGTAACTTCCCTCGCTCTTCCTGACTATTTGGCATATAAGCAAAAACACAGGTGTCTTCTCCAAAGAGCTCAAAAAGTAAACTACTTGGCCAGCTAACAAATTTCTACACTCTTCACAATAATCACATTAACATTCTGCTGGCCAGACCAGCTATACCATTTCCCAGAGAGTGTCTTACACAGTAGAAAGCACTGTTCCTTTTTATGACCTTTTATTATTAACACAAATTAAATTTCTGGTTTACAGTGACATTTGAATGAACAGTTTAGACAAAGACACTTAAACAATAAAGAACTTGTATATTTTTCTTTATCGAGATTTATTTTAAAGTTACCTGTATCCCATAATTAGAAGGTATTAAATTATAGGACAGAATTTCATTCCTATAGACATAAAAGAACCTTTAATCTTAGCCACTGAATCAATTCTGTATCAACATAAAATCTGCCAAGTGTGGGCTGTTTAGAGAGAATTCTAGCATACATGTAGCAGTCAGGCTAACACCATCCTCTGTAGACAGAGGGTGGCACAAAACTTTTGAGCAGCTGCTCCTTTTACAGAAATGAATCTGTGGCAATGTGTTCTGTAAGTGGTGGCCCTTAGAGCACTGATATGGCACAGCAGGATTTACAGGTACAAGGTACCAAAGTATAATATACGACTACAAAGAAACTAGCATTGGAACAGGTATAAAGGGTTAATAGAGCAAAGAAAATACAGTTACTTTTTATGTCATCTCACCAGTGTATGCATCTCACTGCTAGAGAGGCATTTTCATAAATTTTGTCATATACGTTATCTGGTTGGCTTCTTCTTTTCCTTCTGCTTCACACCTGAAATCTACAATAGTGTTTGCCTCAGCTATAATTAAGTCCAAACACTGGTGGATTTGGACATATCTTGCTCTGGAATCTAAGCAGATATACAGACAAATTAGTCTCTGCAGGCATTTTTAAGTGCACAGTTAGAATTTTAGCTGTTTAATCACCTTTGCAAAACAACACCAATGCCAGCTTTTCCACATCTGCAAAGCGTCTGCTATCCATTAAGCTGGTTCTAGAAGCTTTGTACTAAAATTTTTCACGTGCAAATGCTTCATTCTACTGAAATGAATATTTAATGAATACTTTATTATTTTTTCAACGAAAAATACAAAATCTGGCTAACTTTCGTTAATTTTTTCTGTAGCCAGGAAGGCATTTTCAAACGAAGACAATCCTTGAAGTGTTACACAACTACATTTAGCAATGGCAAAAAAACCCTCCCTCCAAAGCTGCTTCTAAGAGAAACAGCGGGAGCATAAAAAGCATTTGAAGAACCCTACGGACAAAATAGATTACTTCTGGAACTATTAAATTCATTAGCATATTCATGAATGTTGAGTATTCTACTTACTAGGTCATTCATATTCGTCTGACTGGCAGGATGAATTTCTTCCAAGAACTCTAACACATAAAAGGTGTATCTGTCCATGAGATGAACGCCAATCCCCAGGTCAGGCTGATGCTTTAAAACAACATACACCAGTTACTGGGCATGTGCAGGAGAGAACTCAGTATTCAGGAGAGGGAATAGAATGCAATAGCACGTTACAGAAGTTATGCATAATTTTTTTTGTTCTTAGGCAAATATGCAACGAAAATAGCTAGCTGTGAAGAAACCTACAGCTGATAAGCTGAACAATGCAGTTTATCTATAAACTGTATCCTGGTAATATCTATGTTTCCCAAAAAGCAGGGAATTATTTCTTAATGGTCCAGCATGGATTTGTGGACTTTGAAAACAAGGCTGGGAGAGCCAGTGTATCTTACAGCAGTGCATGGGTTCAGGTAATCCTGACGTGCTATTTTAGTCTGGCTGGATCTCTCCTATTGCTCCTTCTGTAACTCAGCTGGGATACAATTACAGCAGGTGAAAGTTACTGTTTTGTTTTGTTTTATATCACGTGTAGTAAGTCCTAGATTGAATATTCCTCACACTCATCTCTGAGCAGTCTTCCCATAAGATTCCTTGCTGTCCTAGGCAATGCATAAACTGGCCACCAAGGACAGAAATCCATCGTTAGCCTGGTTCTTTGGGATAGCACACAAAAACAAGCAGGAACAGTACACTTACAGGTTTTGCCAAACCCACACTAAATACCTTATACATTCATCAATTAGAAGGGAAATTTTTAGTCACAAGTCAGTAGGAATTGTGATTTTAACTCAGGCATTCTGAAAATTGTCTTCAGGATCACATAAATCTACTTACTGATAAAGAATCTTCTCCTACTTGGCTGCTAGCCAAGGCCATTATATTGGGTGAATAAAATCGTTCATACATGGATGCTCCTTGACAAGTATCAATAATAAACAACAATTCATTGTACCTGAAAGAAATAAAACAGCCTCCTTACCACTGCTGCTTAAACACCATGTACATACTTTGCTTTTTAGTTACCAGGGCAGCTGCTCAGAACCTAAGGAACAGGAGCTCACCCTGATTGGTTTTAAGATGCCAGTTTGGCCAAAGCAATACATTTGAGCAGCTCTAACTGCAGGAAGCTGAAAGCAAAAACTGAAATTCTGCTTTCTGAATGCAAACTCTCACAATTTTAGAGACAACAGACAGTGTCACTGCTGTAGGTAAGCAAGGCCTACCAGTACGACACACTTAAAGAGTATGTTCAGGATATTCAGTATTCAATATCTAAATGCATATTTCTTACCTCCTTTTCTGCCACATTTGTTCAAAGGCATCAGCAAGTTCTACATTTGTAATTTCTTCAGAATCTTGAAATTTTAGGAAACCATTTCCACCATGGCCTGACAGAAAAACCAGAGGTTAGGCAAGTATGTGGGTTAAAGGAAGATATTCAGCTTGGTTGACCATTTTTCTAAAACAAGGTAAACACAACTCTATTTCTTCAGAGACAGTCTAGCAAAATAAAATGATAGTACAGTAAGAACAGTACATATACCTCATTTCAACTGGAAACTATACTGGCTTAGCACTGCTTTACAAGCATTTTTTCTTAATTAGTATGACACACTAAAACCGGAAAAAAGCTTTTGGTCGATCCTTTTGTTCATTTGGACTACTGATGTTTTCAACAAACCCATCCAACTGAGGAAGCATCAATAAATTGTACACAGAAACCTGCAATTACCTGTCATGTATATTAGAATATTGCTTCTGTCATCAGAAAGAAGACGTTTAGATCGTGGTGTGCTTGGTGGGATTCTTCCCGTTAAAACACGCAAGAAATTTTCAACAGTAACCTATGAATAGAAGCATAAAGTAATTTTTTTAAGATAAAAGTACTGATCAGTTATAGGCTGGGTTACAGAAATTAAATAATGGAACACTAAAATACGCAGTGTATCTAACCAGACACAGTATGGCATGGTATAACTACATAAACAGACATTTTCTGTGTAAGGTTTTACTTCAGGTTAAGACTCATGTGGTAGCTTTTACTTTATTCCACTAACATCAGCCTGCTGCTTAATTATATCCAGTAAGTCTACCACCATTATAATTTTAAATACATTTACACTGATCTAAAAACCTGTCAGCGTATAGCTTCATTGTGCCAAAGCTGCTCCTGTGCTCACAACATGCTCCAATGTTAGTGCATGTTACCATGGAGAAACAAAAGTTTAAATTCCCTCTGCAACTCAGGAAAGAAAAAACAAGATTAATTTGATTACATGAGTCTGAGTGATCAGATAAGATCCATCTGAGTGGTGACTGCAAGACATCCTATAAAACACCATCTCCTCTTTACACGTACACAGCTCAAATGCCAGCAACAAATCCATACTCAGGAAAAAACATGATAAAAAGAATGTAGCTCTATTCCAGTTCTGTGTCTTCATTTCCTTGTATAAAGCTTCAGAGAAATAAAACATCTACTGTATACTTAAACGCAATCCAATAAACCTTTGGCAATAATTCTACAGCACTATTAAACCAAGAAACTGATGTGTATTTTTATCTCAATTGGTAAGGACACTGCCTGGTATGAAGGAATATTACATGAAAAGAAAGGTGACAAAATGCAGATTTTCATACATTAATTGCTTTGCAGTAATGATTTGGTTACGGCTTTTGTTTTATTTTAAGAGCATATGCTTAAGATTAGGAATTTAAGTAGAACTACCTAATAAACAATTCACTTGCACACCAAAATTTTCACAGTAATTTTTGTGTTGGCGAGATGAGACACTGAACAGTCATTTCAAAAGAAATTTCAGTAATATGATTCTATTCCATTATTTTAAATTGCCAATACACTAAACATGTTTCTAGAATAATGAACTTCAAATACAAACTCAAATATCAAGGAGGGGAGGGGTATGTACTTTAAACTGATAATAAAAGCCCAGCCCAAAACCAGTAATATGAACAGAAAGACTTCTTCAGACTTCACAGATGCTGCATAAATCTTTAAACCAACATTAAAAAATAAATACTCAGTGTTTTAATTAAAGCACAGCTACCTCATAGCTTCTGTAATCCACTTCCACATCATCTCCATAGACATTCAGCTCCATGTTTTTATGACTAAACACAGTAGCTGGTTTGGGATTTCTGGGATTACATGCCATATCATCTGCCAGCATCAAGACAATGTGACTATGGAAAATAAGAAAAAAACATTTCAGCCATTCTACTTTCACATAACAGTCAAACAGAAGTTAGAACAACACATTTCAACAACTACAATAGCTCAAACCACTCCAAAACAACCAGCCCCAAGAATCATGATATGTGTTTATTTTTAAGATGTGATGTTGAGGTTTATTGGGAATCTTTGGTTGGATTTTTTTTGTCTTGTCAATATTTTGAATGAAGTCTTGCAGTAAAGAAAAAAAACAGATAAAGTAAGTTTGTCTAAGGAAAAAGCACACTCAAATCCACATAAAAATTGCTGCCAATGCTAAAAAACCAAGCTCTCTCTCTCTCTCTAGGTCTCCTCCAGTGTCTTGGAGAGTATTCTTGACTGTAGTCTGAAGTATTGCTGGCTTTCTGAGATTAATTCCAGATCTTTGGATATGGATAAGAAATGGATCTTCCCGCTGAACAACAGAAATCTCAGTCACGCCGTAGTTCTTGCAGTATTTCTAAAACTGACACCTATTTTGACTTTAATGGTGAAGACGGATGCAAAGCAGATGAAAGCTCTCAGGTAAGGGCCGGACTAGTGACAGAATTTCTGAGGCAGTGCAGAGGGCAGCTGTGCTTCAAAGGCTGCACAGGAGAGAGAACAGCTGCTTCTGAATACACGAACAAGAACAAAAGGCACCCTTCCATGCCTTTCAGGCCACAGCATTTCCGCAATGCATTCCCTTGGATTTATAACTCCAAAATCCACCTAAAAAGTGAGTTTCAAAATCCCCTTTCAAAAACCACGAAGTCACTCCTTTTTTCTTTTTTTTCTTTTTAATATAATAAACACAGGGAACAGGATGATGCTGACATTGCATTCATAGTTGAGTGGAAGCTAACTGGGGACTCCAATTGTCCAGTTTTGGACTTGGACAAAAAAATGCCATACAAATCTAATCCACCAGAATATGCATTTTTCAGTGATGAAGCAGGCCACACTTCTTTAGGCAGACATGCTGGAAATCCACCAGTGCTCTAAACTACCATTAAAAACCAGGAGCACCAGGAATTCCATAGGAGCCTATGGTACACATAGGCTATTACACAATGAATACTGCTGCTTTAAATTCACTTTCACAGTTCTGATAGAAGTAAATTACATTCCGAAACAGCTGCATGGAACTGTGCCAACATCCCTAGAACTTCCAATAGGAACACAAAGAAAAGACACTTCAGAACCTTCCTACTCCCGTTGTCAGAGAAGAGATACTGTTCTAACCCTTGTGCTATCACTAGAGAAACTGAATTTGTATGGACAAAGAAACCGGTTTCTCTACAGAAATCACGCAAAATTGATTTTTACAAGGCAACTGTCAATATACAGAAGTTGCTCTGTGCAGAGCCTTTAAAGACTCAGTAGAATTACAGATGTGGAAGTCTTACATCTCAGTACAGTCACGGTTACCAACATCGCCACACTGAAAGGAAATTAAAATACAGCAAGACTCATCTCTCACAGTAGTGCTGGCATTGCTGAGTGCATTTAGCAATTTTCACATTACATTTTCACCAATTTACTAAGTGGTACACTTTAGTGGCCAGATCCAATTAGCCTGATCCAGATGGAAATTTCATTATGTAACTTGTTGCTTTTCCTTTTGAACAACATTGCTGCACTTTTCACCACACTGATATGATTGCATTCTTCCTTTTTACTTTTATCCAGTTAAACTGGGAAGAAAAATGTATTTCTATGCTGCTTCAGACAGTATGAGAACTTTAATAGCACATTTGCAAGGAACTGGATTCACCAAGATTCCCTCACCTATCAGGAATGCCCAGTCTCTTGACACTTCTGTACACTGAAAGAGTATTTGCCACATGACGATAATTAAACCAGAATCGAGAGGTACAGACCTTGAAAAGAAAAAAAAAGCATATTAAATAGCATAGAGACACAAATTGGCCTGGCACTTTGCATCAGAAGAATTTCAGGAATTATGATTACAGGAATATTAAAAAAATAGTAACAACTCAGAAAGGATATAGTAACATCAAGAAAGTCATGATATAGGCTATATAAATCTTTGTTGTACCAAAGCAAAAAATATTGAAAATAAAAGTTAAAAAAAAAGTTCTTAGCATACTGACTCACGAAAAAATTGTCATAAACCCTTACTAAATATAGAAAGTGGCACTTTAGGGAATAGTTTAGCAACAGTAAGTGGATAAGCCACACTTTTTCATTTGCTTTCTCCTTATCAAATGGAAGGGAAATCAAATGAAGCATTCTCATCTCAATAGCAAACCCATTCTGGGAGCATCCTTGCACAAAGGCACAAGTGAATTAACTCATGCAGAAGGCACACAGAGGGAAAAATACACTGAGGACATCTGCATTTAAGGAGTCAAATAAAGTAAGAGAAAAGTGAGCTCCAACCAAACTCTGAGCACAAATTCTCAGAAACCTCAAGCAAGTTCAATTTCTACCTGACAAGCAGTCAGGGCTTAGTCATTCCCTTTACTTAAACATTCCATAAATCAGGTTCTGATTCAGAGGCTTCAAAAGCTTCTAAAAGAGATGACTTTAAGACCACAAAAACAGAGATGCAGGAAAAAGTATTTCAATAGTTTTTTAATTTTTGAGCTCTAAATGTAGAGCTGTAAGTTACACTACATAGCATCTCTTTCTCTACTCTTCATAAAAAGAACTCAGTTGTAGCTTAAGTAATAATAAAAATTCAGCCTGAAAGGTTCCCCTTGTGTTCGATCACCCTGTCAGTTAGAGATTCCAAAAAAATGCCACAGGAATCAGTCCATGAGAACATTTGCCTTTCAGCAAGATTTAAAGCTCTGAAAACAAACTGTGTCCAATTTAGCTGAGACATTTCAAGGTACTATCATCTGCCCCTTGCCTCCATTACCTCTCCTACAACACAATGGAAAATGTGTCTAAGCTTTAAACATAGTTATCCACGCTGCAGCACATTAATTCAAGTTATTGATGAGGTGGGATTGCAGTACAATCCCAGGTTTGAAGTGCCTAACAGCAGTAAACCCCTCCCTGTTTTACTGCTTAAAGATTAGTAGCAATTGTTACAAAACTTAACAATAAACTACTTAGAAAATAAAATAAGCAGAAAATCTGTTCAAGACAGAAAGTATAGGTCCTTGGACCTATACTTCCACCTTCGTTGTGTGTTTTTATGGGTACTAATAAAGGCATCTATTTGTTAATAGCATTAAAATAGTATGTTATGTTTTAATCGTTTGAAGTTTGTACATTGTAGATTATACAAATTATTCCTTCTAATTCAATTAGTTAGTGTTAACTTTCCTTTTTTATTGTTCAGTTTAGTATTTGGAAAACAAACAGCTGCTAGTGAGTAATTACAATAGTGTTCTGAAACAAATTAGTCATTAAGACCTGAATTGGGATTAAGAACCAATTGTGCAGCATGATTCAAAGCTAATAAAAGTTACACGGCAAAGGAAAAAGAATTAGGGTAAGAACAGTTGATCTAAACACTATGTTGCCTGAACTGATTTTCTTCCTGGTCTGCTATCAGAAGTTAACAGATTGAATAAGAACAAAAATTAGATATAAATTCTACCTTTCTTGTCAAAGAGACCAGACTTCTGTGGTATAAGAATTACATCCTTTTTTCAATATGCAGTATGCTAATTTAACTATTCTAATGCTTTCAGAACTTTTGTTTTATGAATCCTGCCATGTAGCTAGACACATTAAGTGCTTGAAACTCAGTCATATTGAAAAGATAACTTCATTACAGTCTAATAAATTTGCAGGCACAATTTCAAATTTATTCATTTCCAAATTTTTATCTTTCCATTTCTTTCAAATGAGCAGGACTCTTGAATGACTGTTGCAATTATGGCTCCTGATGAAAAACTGTCAACTTTATTGGAGGAAAACAACCTGGACCATGCTTACCAAAACCGCCCAGTTATTTGTATGTCCACTTCTAAAAAACTGTTCTGCTTGATCCTGAAAGATGAACAAAATTTTAGATTTTTCAGCAATAAGAAAGAAATGGCCACTCATAGTTTTGTTATTTCCACAATAGCGCTCAACATATATGTTTACCATGTATTAATACTGAATAAACCTTAGAAAAGCTACAAGAGAGGTATTTTTCTTAACATTTGCACATTTCATGTGAATTAACTGCTTCAAATCTTTCCCTGAAACGTGCTACAGAACAAAGAGCAACTATTAGTCACTTGCAGCTTAGTTAAAACCAAAAGCCCGCACACCTTACTCCAAAGGACACTCCAAGAACAAAATAATATGATTTATTGTCCTACAGTTTCATCCTTAACGAGAAAAGAGGCTTGGATTCAATTCAATTCTATTTTCAAAAGCAGGTGAGTGAACCTGCAGTTTTAATCCACTTTAAATGCAAGGTCGTTACATTTATCTTCCAAAATTGGGATCTATGACAGCAACCTTCTGTATAACCTGTGTTCTCCATAGCTCCCATTTTCCTTTGCAGGTGAGAGGGCCCTTTCTCCTTAACAGAGAACATAAATCAGAACACAAAAAGGGGCTAAGACTTCACAGAGGTAAAGAGAGTAAGTCTGTCACGGGGCAACAATCCAAATCTGCTGACTCTTAAATCAGACTCTATTAACTCTGAGGAGTTCTGGGATGATGCTTGTGGTCTTACACAAAAAACACAATAACAGAAATAGTGTTGTACTTCAAGCAACAAACAACTTGCAGTTTAATTAGTCATCCAGAGATTGTAAGAATATTTCTATTGTTCAGGGTGCGGGGGTTGTTCGGTCCTAGTTGTAATTAATTTCAAGCGTAACAACCTGTTAATAACGCAGAATTCAAAAGCAAACAACACTCCAGATGTAGCGTGGGCACAGTGCATTAAGCTAATTGCTGAAATATGAAATTACTCCCACCTGACAAACCCACTGGCACCTGCCGTGTGCAAGCAGCCCGCACCTGCGGGATGGGCACCGGGCCGGGGAGCACCCGCACCCAGCCTGGGGCAGCCCGAACGCGGCCAGCCGCGTCCGGGAACGGGCATCAGACACCCTCCAGAAGTTACAGTGAGTGGTCGAAGAGAAACTGAGTTTCAGAAACGCACAAGAGGATGAAAAGTGTGGGGTTTTGTAACTTCTAGCAGTTTGAACAAGGCACACCAGTCTGCCGGATCACCCAGCACCGGCGCTCCCAGCACACAGAGCCCCGCGGTTCCGCCCACGGGGCAGCGCCGGGCGGGGCCGGAGGAGGGTCCGCCAGCCGGGGAGGCAGCGCTGGGGACTGCGCCTCAGTGTCGGTGCCCGTCGTGCCAACGCAGCTTCTCCTGCGTGCTGCCAGCGCCTCCGGACAGCTCCAGGGGCAGCCCACGGGCACGGTCCCTGCCTGCGGACGGGAGGCGATAGCAGGGACACCGGCAGCACCGAGCCCGCGGCGCCGCCCGCCCGCCCGCTCGCTGTCCGGCCCCGCCGCTGCTCCCCCTGCCCCCGTACCTGGAGGCCGCCGGCCAGCGCTGGGCCGCAGCAGCCCAGCAACAGCAGCACGGCGGCGGAGGCGCCGGGCACGGCGGNGGCCGCCGCGGCTGCCGGAAAGGGGGCGGTGGCCTGTGCGCAAGTTCCGCGGGGCGGGAGCGCCGCCGGCCCGGGCCCGGCCCGGCACTGTCCTCTCCCCGCTCCCGCCGTCCCGGCGCTTGCACGAGCAGTGCCCTGCCGTAAGCACGGCAGGCTCTTGGTTAAGTACAGAGCTCCCCGGCTCTGGAGAGCCCGCCCTAGTCCGGTTCGGTAGAGCAGAGGCCGTACTGGCAGCAGATCTGGCCGTTGCCTTGGGCACACGAGTTCGTCGTGGCTCTCTCATGAGCTGGTGCTAGGAAACATCGGATGCGCATCTCGCCTTTGGCTCGGTTGGCTCCTGCGGGTGTAACAGCAGACGTTTCTCTCATGCGCCTTCCAAAAATTCCGTGAAATCCTGGGTTCTGTTGGGGTCACTAAGAGGGCAGGGCATGGTGAGCTGTGGGCCGAGGGTGTCCTCCGGTCTTGGAGGCCACAGGGCTGCCTTGGACAGTGGAGGGGCAGCTCGGGAGAGGGACCACATTTGGCAAGGGAGAGAGTGGGATCTAAAGGTAGATTTTTTTGTTGTTATAAAACCTTGCTATAGCTTTTCCTTCAGTGCATGCATTCCTCCGAGCTGACGCATCCTCAAATTGTTATTTCAATCTATTGAACCACTTGGTATGATTCTTTTATTTCCACTATCTCGTCTTGTCACTGCTTTGTTCAACTGCCTGATGCCTTCCATTAGTGAAGATGCAGAATCTGCCCTGAACCGTGGAAGCTATTTCCTGCTCTATGTACTTGTCACCAGTAATGACTTTCTCAGACAGGAGCATATTTCCATGTATTGATGTTGGAATTTCAATAGTATCACTTTTGTTGTTTTAAAGCATCACTGGTTTCCTTGACAAAAATAATCACCTGTTACTAAATCGTACTTACTCCCTTCGGAATACCATAGCCACCAGCTCCTGTTGTGCCTGAACCCATCTCCTGTGTCAGTGAGCCTATTGTGAACCTACTGAGGTGTGCTATAGTTGTCAGTGTCCCTTGGTGCCTACTTTTAAGCTGCACTGTTTTATCTTCTTGTGCCAGAAAGCTAGGTGAATTTAGGGCCAAGCTTAAGCTTCTTTCTTGCCCCTTCAAATGCTTCCACTTAGGTCTCTTGATCATTCTCAGATGTGCTCAAGATGTGTCAGTAATTCTAAAGGATAAGCAAGGATAATTCCAAAGGGTCTCTCCAAGCATGTATTCATGCAGCTTGGTAAACCGGTGAGTTGATTTCATGTGCTTTGACTCAGATAGCACCACATTACCTTTCAGCTCCCATGCGGAGTTGGCCAGAAAACATGTGACAGAAGGTCTGAGCCTATGACTGAACTTCTTTCAGTTAAGCTTAACTTCCTTGCTCTTTGCATTTATTACAAATACTTATCCTTGGGTAACATGCACCTTTTCACACAGAAATAATGCCAGCAGCTGTATCCTGATGATGCATCTTTGAACCAGATATAAGTCCTGATGTTTATACCATGTGAAAAGTTATGTCAAATATGGCCAAAAGGTGACTCTTGGCTTACCAAGAAACATTCCTGACAAGAGAAGTAATGGATGTCTTTTCTGTGAATAAAATTTAAAATCATCCTGTGTGCTTACGAACTCCTGAACCTCCTGAAATTTGTATCACAGGTGACTGTAATTTTTTCATTCTCTGGAATGCTAGACTTTATAGTTTTAACAGCATTCTTTAAAGGTCACGCTGTATGATTTGCTACTTAAGAAAATAAATGGAAAAAACTCTCATGTGGCACTGGAATGATATAAACACAGCTTAAGAACTGCAGCAAATTTTCCTTACATGAAAGATCACTTATATTTCTCATGGCTACATGTAGCTGGGTTTGCAATCGCCAGGAAGGTTCAGCTGGCTCCTCATGTAAAAGCGTAGCTGCAAACTCCCAGTTTTTGTGTCCCCTGGTGTCATCTGCAGTGTGTGAGCGGTGTTTGGATCAACCACAGCCACACTGCAGGGCATACTCTGATTGTAGGTGTTCAGGTCATATTGGTGCCTTTCCATCCCAGGGCAGAGACAGCACTGAGTTAAGGCAAACTCAGTTGCACAAGCTCATTGAAATATTCCAAAAGAATGGCCATTATTCCCTCTGATTTATATGCTGTGTAATACAGTGCATCACCATCTCAGGTCTGTCTCTAGTTTGCCTTCTGAATTTCCTTAGCCTGCTTCAGTGTATTTTCTAATGGATCTATTTCTCCTTCTACTTCTGGCTTTTATTTCTTTACGGGCTCAGTCTTTCCTGGGCTTTAGCATTCATCAGACATGCATGAGTGTGCCAGCGCTTCAGGCATTATTCCTGGAGGTGGTATCACTTCTCTTTTTTTTTTTTCTCAAGTAAGACAGTACCAACAGCTTTGTCCTCATTTTTTTCATCTTTTTTCCCTTAGGCAGCTCTCAGTACATGCTTCCATGCCTGTACAGGATTTTTTTGTCTAGAAATAAAACTCTATGCTGTCTGCTGCTGTTTCTTCATTCTGCTTTGTTTCCATGCTAATAACATTATTTTTCATGCTTTGAGTGTCTTTAGCTTGACCTTTGCCACAATGTGTCTTGTTCTTCATGGGGAGTAATTAGAAAGGACACCAAATGTGTATCCCAAAATGATTTGTAATTAAAACAACTGTTTAAAAAGCTGCTGTAACTGCAGCTGGTATTCACATTGGTGCACATCTTGGTGCCCTTCCAGATTCTTTCTTCCTCCAGCAGGTTGCTGAGGCCCTAATCCTCTAATCTACACCCTCTAGAAACTGCCCTTTATGAGCCATCTGTCAGCTTGCTTCTGTCCAGCATGGAGCAAACAAGCCTTGCCTTCCACTGAGGAAGAGCAACAATCCCAAGTGTAACCCCACAAGCTCCTAAAACAGGGATTATTGATACTAGAGTTCACCTGACACTTTTTGATCAGAAACTTGGGGGTTTTTCTATAGCAAAATACCAATTAAATATTGGTAATTTTTTTGGTATTAACCGTGATTATATTATCTATTTGTATCAAGGTGTGTCTCTTCTTCTATACTCGATCACTGTTCTGTGTCTGCTTTCCTGTTTGTATTAGATTTGCATGTAGTGTCTTATAATTGTCTACTATATAAGAGAAAAAAAATATCTTTGGCTGTATTTATTATGCTTCCAAAAGAAAAATTAAAAGAAGCTCTTGCAATGATGTAAGTTAACAGGAGTGATTCTTAAGGAATCATCAATAATAGCTCAACTCTACTATCCCACTTAAAAATGCAGATTTATTGCTTTTTTCATTTTGACTGTCAATACAATAGATTAAAAAAATGCCAAAACAAGTCTACTGTAGTTTGGTATCTCAGCTGATGAAACGGCTGTCTTTAAATATGGAACCTGAATGAAACAACAGTAATTAAATTACTGATTGATCTTACTCATTTGGGTTTCTTTCCCCTTCTGTTAATGGAAGACTGGCTTGACTACAGAATGTTCATATTTTGAAAAGATTTACAATACCAAATTGATACTGATAAAAAAATAGGCAAAATTAATATGGTAAGAGCAATAGATACAGAACTTCCAAAGGAAAATTATTTGAAAGAAGCCTTCCGTCTGATTTTACTGAGCTGAAACAGTTGTACTCAAGGGTGTTTATCAATAGATTCTCGTTGTACTCTGGCTAAACACAGTAGCTGTACACTTCTGTTCATCCATAACATCAAGTGGCTTAACTCTACACTGGAATCAAACTAGACAGTATTTGTTACTGTTATTTACAAAGTGGGATTGTAGACTTATAGACAATATGTTTTACAGGCCTTTTGATGTCGGAATAGAACACAGGCAAAGACCTTGAAGCCTACAATGAAATTCAGTTGACATTTGTTCTTACTGAATTAACCACCTACCTTGTCATCAGTTCTGTTCTGTCATTAATGATGTAAATGTTACCAGGTGTGGAATTTTCATGCTGTTGAATTGTATGACAAACCAGTATTTCATCTTCAGAAGACATGAAGTTACCAACTATTCCAACAGTTTATTCTGCTGGAATAAAAAAAAAAAGTAAAATATGAGAAAACAAAACATGGAAAAACAGTGGCAGCTTATTGAGGTAGTTTATTAGGTGCATTACATTTAGTCTTTGTGCATCAGTATTTTTCTCAGTAGAAAAAGCTGAATATATTTTCTCAAAGCATTAAAAGAGCAAAATATGTGAAAAAGACATTAGTAAATCCCCCCACCCCCAAATATATTATCTATTTAAAACATTATTTTAAATCACCCTCCCCACTGTATTTTTTCATTAATATTTCAAAAGGGTTCATTCTTAAATAGAAAATTCATGGGCTTCTTAATTAGGAACAAGATAAGAATTTTAATTAAATTGCCCTAAATAAAGCTAAGTTTAGAACAAGTTTTACCCTTGACTTCAAGCAGTGGATATAACATTGTGTGTTTTAGAATCACTAAGAAGTCATCACTTTCATTCCACTGCCAGTTCTGACATCTCTTTGATAAATCTCTCCTGTGTCCCGAACACACCAAGTACCTGAGTGTCTAAGGAAGGTCCTCCCTGTAGGGATTGAGGTGAAGTAGACTCAGCTCTGCTGGTTAAATTAACTCAAATAAAGGGTGGTGTTGCTGATAGACTCATTTTAGCTCCCAAACGGACACTTAAAGCTATTGTGTGTACTCAAACTGCTCTTCAGCCTGCAATCTAAATATAACCTTTTGTCTTTCAAGTGATTGTCTTCATTTGCAAGCAAGGGGTTTTGCATTCCATTGAGGATTACTCATCAGCTATATAAGAAAACAAACACAAAACATTTGAAAAAAAAGGCTGAATGCACATCAGCTTTATCTGAAAAAAGTTAATATTATGAAAATCATATTAGAAGTAAGATCTACAGTGAGCCCTGAGTCAACGTTAAAAAGGTTACTCATACTCCAAGTACAATAACATTGATTAACGTTAAATATTTATACAGTGACTAAAACGGAATCTTGTATATTACCAGGAAAGGTTATGCAGATCAATGTGTGGTGGGTACTGAAATGTTATTAGACCTGATTAGTGGCAGAGTGCACTTGAGAAGCAAAATTTAAGACAAATCCAAAAATAGGCCATTAAAGAATTTAAAGAAATATTCTCAGTGAAATGAATAATTTAATGTTTTTAAATGCAAATATGCATGATGATTATGATGATTATGCATGTTTATCCAGGAGTTGTGGGGAAGAGTAGATTGAAACAACCCAACAAATTTTTAGACAAAAGCTTACTTGTACTTTATAGAGCAGCTGCTTGGCAGTGGGTCACCAAACTTTAATAATTTCCCTGTCTACTCAAACTGTGTAAAGCAGAGAGAATTTTGTTCTCTCTTTAGCTTCATTTACCAGGATACTGTAAAAGCTGCTGTGGATCAGGTGGAAAGTGCTCATGCTGAACAAAGCATGGAGTATCCTTCAACAAACTACAAGTTCTAACTCCATGCTCTTGGAAATTAAAAGTATCTATTTCTGTGAGCTCATTTACGAGAAACTCTTCCCAAGCAGAAATGCCAGAATTACTTCATAAATTGAAATTGTGGTGCTTGGCAGCCAGATTTAACTATGATTTTTAAAAATGAAGGTTCTTTGAAATTTCTTTCTGGGCAGGTCAGTAAAAGGCCTTTTCTCCATGACAGTGCTGGCACTCAGTGCAATTTTACTTTAAAAATTGAATGAGCTATTACTAAGCAGAAAGTCTGGAAAAAAACAAATAACATACTCAACAAGAAAATAAATCAGTGACTTGTCAACCCACCAAATACTTCCTTTCTTAAAAGCCAAATTGTGTGGCCTAAATTAATGAGGATATTGTGCAAACTGAGGAGAACTGCCTGCTCAAGAATGCATTGTTATGAAATCTGTGGAAGTTTTTCTATATTGTTTTGCAACTCGTGAATAAAGAATCCAAGCACCTCATTTTTTCCTGTCTTTTATCTTTGTGCTAAGGTGTATATCCTGATGAGATTTTTCTAACTGAAAGAGACCATCAAGAAAAAGACCTAGTGATAACTGGAATTACCAATACATGAATATGTGCCTGTCATTTCTGTGTTTCTATCCTGTGACCTGAACTAGTTGTTTTAGCTGCTGAATATCTATATTACATGAAAATGTAAAAGCTACATTTACTGCAGTTAATGACCTTTTACATTATAAGGTAGGCATTTGAATTTACATGTTCATTCAAGGTGATTGATTTTTACCTGGAGAAAAGACACCAACCAGTCAATCAGTTTCAATTAATCAGTGCCGTAATGGATGCATTTGCAAAAGTATTATCTCAGCAAAAATCACCTTCTTGCACTTGAACTCTCTTAGTTATCAATGTTTCCTCAAACAAAATTTCTCTCATTATAATATTGTGTAACTGCTAAAAAAACTCTTGCATTTTAGCTGCATGTGCATATTAAATATATATCTCAAAAAATAATAATATGTATCTTTACCAGGTACAGAAATGTAAGGATTCCAGATCTAAGTTTCACAAATAGAACAAATTAAGGCTGTTCTTTTCAGAATAATGACATCAAAATCATAATATGAGGTCATGGGTACATAACTTTACTTGCTACTTAACTTTAGAATGATGATGATAATCATTTGACATTGTTAAATGTAAAAATAATTAATGCTTTTTAGCTGTACAGCACCTCTTACTGAAAGATCTCAAGGCAGTCTGTTAATTTTATTTCATTTTGAACCTGGATACTTCAAACACTATTCAGTGTTGCTAATTTATAATCATTTTTGCTTTCATCTGATTCTGTTTGCCTGCATATTTCCACAAGATTAGAGAAAAATTTAATTTTTAAAATTCCTATATATGACCATATTGTAAGAAGCATTTTTAATACAGATTCTTTTCCATGGATTGATTTTAGTCACATAGAATTAAGGAGACTGAACATATTTTGCCTTCTTTCTCTCCTCACCTAGGAACCAGAACATTATAAACTATTTTTCCCATTTCCTTCAGTGATTCTGTGTCTAGTTATGATGGTCTAAATTTGCCATATTTGTTTTCAAATCCTTTTGTGAAATAAATTAATCTTCAGTCATTATGCTATTTATCTCCTCTAAGTTCTAGAGACAAAATACATTTTCTCTCTCATAGGAGATCTTCATAGGTTCATAAATCAAAAATTTGTTTTGGAAAGGAAGTATGTCTGTGTGTGTATTGGTAATATTGAATGGTAAAAGCAGGATATTTTTTCCAGAAATTGCTCATATTTCAAGAAAAGAAGTCAGCTAGGGAAGCTGTACATTCTACCTCTACAGGTCATGTTTCCTTTTTCCCTAGCCCAGAGGCTGATAGAGTAAGGTTCCAGTAGAAAGCCAGTAATCAATAATTTTCAATCCATGTATACAGAAAAATGTCAGCTGCACAACAGAGTAATTCAAAAACCTATTTCCAAAACTGATTCAGAGGTGATTTAGCTGTATATTGTAAAGGAAGGAGTAGTTTAAGGGATCTTTGAATATTCAAGTCTTATCCAAATAGTACCAACTTGGTTGTAAGCCAATGATCACTTTGTCAAATACACAAGAGTTAAAATAGGGGTTTTTTTTTTAATTCCTGAAAATTTTTTAATGAATTAGAAAACCACAGCCACTGAGCTTCTCACCTGTACAGCTGTGTCATTTTATAGTAACCTGCCTCTTCGGATAAGGAGCTCACATGGGAGCAGAACTTCATAGGGAGTTCTCCTGAAAACAGTGATCCTTAACTAACTTCTTCTGAACCTTGCCTTGTGTCATGACTCCAACATCCAGCCAAAGTGGATTTCCTTTCCAGAGCACAACTGCCTAATCTCTTACAAGGTATTAGTAAGGCAGAGCCAAGGGTCCTGCAGTTCAACAACTACTTCATTTTACTGGGTAGCATGACAAGAAAAAGAAAGGTCTGGTGATTCAACAAGTGCTGAAGATTATTAGTAATTTCAAATGTTATAAGCCACATGGTGTTAGGTTCTATCAAATACTAGGCTGAACTCTTTTCTTCCGTTTAGCAAAAAGTTTTCAACCCATGCTATTTTGAACCTGAGTTCAAGTTCAACCCTCGTGTGGTAGTTCCATCAACAGTTATCTTTGCTAATAAGCCATCTGGCAGGGTGTCAGCTTCTATAGAAAACAGGTGTTTGATCCAATTCTCATTTGTTATACTGTCAAGAAAGCATTCACTGAAGTTGGTGACTAAATTCAGGCAGTGTTCTTGTACGTCAGCAGAAAGACAGGATGAATTTCAAATTAACATTAAAACATTTCTATGGTTAAAACATTTGCCAGTTTCTCTCACGTCTCTCAACTTATCCCATTGTATCTTCTGGTGCAATTTCTTTATCTTGCCTACATTCTATGTTCTGATTTGTATCTAATTATTACATAATGTGCATATTATAATCTCTAGATACTGCATTCTATTCATTGCAATGCAAGAACAAGAAGTTAAAGGGATGAGTTCAAGAACATTAGATCATTAAAAAATGACTTAGGCAAAATTAAAATCCTCCCCCCTCCCAAAATACAATACCTTACAATAGAATTCAGAGTTGTGAGCCAGTGTCTGTCGAAGTTACAGCCTTCCTGGGTCTAGAAAAGAGGGTTTGGACAGTCATTCCCCAATTTATTATAGAATATAAAAAACAAAGAGATCTTTAGCTCTAGAAAAACTAACAAGGAAAAGTAAGCACTATTGGCTGACCAACATTTTGACAGCCAATGCTCTGTGCTGAATCTGGATACACACTGAATATGAAAACAGGCAGCTTTACTTCTTACCAGAACAGAACATGGTCACTTTCAACAGAGCATGCCGACATTATTCCGTTGTGAACCTTAGTTATAAAAAAACTGCCATGTCGTAAAACAAGACGGTTTTTTTCTTAACATTTATTTTATTCTTTGGCCTATGTGTACCAAGCATGTACTTGACCAAAATTAATGGTCCTCGTGTTTGAGTAGTGAAAAAAAAAAATCTGTATTTATAAATGCCTTTCATACAAGGAAATAGCCCATCCAGGAATTCTTCTTGACCCTAGGTAAGAACAAATTATATCAAACTAAACTGCACTTTTTTCTCTTTGACTTGACATCACAATGTTTTGAGCCAGTGTAAAGATATAAGCATCAAAAAACATTGAAGGTTTCTCAGTGTGAGCAATCCCTGAAATCATTATGTGACTTTCCTAAGCCCTTCATACAGGAAATTGGTATTACTTGCAATTCATTTAGCTTTGTATTAAAATAAGAAATAGTCACGATTCTTATCTTTTCAAGAGCTGTACTTTGTGAAAGGTGATTTTCAAGTAGGGAAGATTTTCACTGTATGACTGAATAAGAAGCTATAGAAATAATATCGTAAGGCACTGGTCCATTTAACCACTGAAATAAACCACAAATGCTAAGTACAGGGTACTTTCTAACAATCTTGAACTCCATGGTGTTCCCAAGATGAGGCCTATAGCTGTGCTTGAATTCTTTTCTATTCCTGCCACCACTACCCACAACTCATTATTCAGTTCAAACCTGTTTTATTGACTGAATTTTGCCGTCATTTTTTTGTGTTTTGTTTCGCTGTGTTTTCCTACAGCTACACAAATTCCCCTAGCTCATAAAGAGTAAACTAGATGAATAGAAATTATTAACTGGGGATAACACATAGATTAGAACCTTAAAATCTGTGATTGGATCCTTAGGACTTCATTGGAAAAAAAAAATCACACATTTATAATTTTTTGAAAACTCAGTATCCACTGATTTGGAGTATTTATTAATCAGTTACTGAAAAATGGTAATTGATGAACATAAAATAATCCTCCCAAAGAACAATTTCTATAACACTGTGGGGAGAGGGGGAGATTCAGTTTAACTGACATAAAATAAAAGCAAAAAGCATCAAGAAGCTGTAATGGATTAGAAAGTCTGTGTAAGCCCTCAATCTGTGTTCTCCCCAGTAGTGATCAGCTGTCTTAGGGGCAAGGAAAACCTCTACAGGATCTTCTGCTTTTCATCTCTCAGAGATTTAAGGATTTTCTGAGGTAGTAACCTTGAATTTATTAAATTACATAATGCTGTAAAATATCCTCATACTATCTAATTATTATAAGCTAAATCAAGGATAAAAACTTAAATACAAAAATATGCATTATAATTGGGAGTTATTTAAGAAATGGTAACAAGACAGGAAAAAAAAGCAGCAATTTGCCATGAAAATGAATTTACATTAGAATAAGAAAAACATCTATTGCAAATACTAGTAGCTGCTAGAAATATATGTGAGAGATTTAAGAATTTTTTAAAAAATGAGAAGGGAAATAAAATGACATAAAACCCAATGGTCAGAGGGGTGCAACAGCATTGGAAAGAGCTGTTTTTCTGAAGAGAGAAAGAAAAGGATCCTTACAATATTAGTGCAATATGCTTGCACAGATTCATCAAAAGCAATTGAAAGACTTCACTAAATATTTCTGTTCTGTATATAGAGAAATGATCAGATGATGTAATTATACCACAGCATGATAATGAAACATTCTCCATTAGAACTAGTCAAGTAAGTTTTATAAATAGTAGTCACTGAAAATAACTGAGTAAATCTGCATATTTGGATAAGTTGTATCAGAGTTTTAAAACAGCTGGAAAGGACAGGAAAGGGAAAAACTGGAAAGAGACTCCAAGAACTCTTGAAATATTTACATTCTGGCAATATGCTAGACCAGTATTTTCTAAGGGTGGTGGCACAGGGAATTATAGCCCTGGCCATCTAACATGGAACTCAGTGAAACATCACAACTAATAACATACTGGAATATAGCTTATATGAAATTTAATTAATGCCTGTCAATGCCAGTTTCTGAAAAAAAGATCCTCTCAGATCTGTGCAGATATTTGTTCAAGAAGGTCTCTTTTGGCTGATGAAGAAAAAAAGTGCTGATCTGATGGCATTTACTTACTGCTGCAAGATATTTTCTTTAAGAAACCTGAGTGAATCAAAATTACTGTGTATATAGATTTAATGAGTAATTGACTGGCCTCAAAACTGAAGTGTAAGTGGGAAATACTGAGTGAGTTTCTGTTTTGGTCCCATGGGAACTGTGTTTTGACCATGTGTTGTATAATGTTTGCATTGATTACCAAAACCAAAGAAAATCACTGGTGCCAGTGGCAGGTAACAAAGACTTGGGAAGTGGGAACTCCCAGAGGGGACAGCTCACTGGTACTGAGCACGCTGGTTTCCTGGTAAACTGGATGCAAGCAAATTTATGAAGTCATACATCAAAGTATAAAGTGCAGGTGTTGATGCTCCAGTGGAGGAATCTGTGAGAGAAAACAGTGGAAAGCAGAGCTGCTGGGAGCCTGCCAGCTACCCAGCTGAGGGTGAGCCCTGTTGCAACACCACGGCAGGGCACAAATTCAGTCCATCAGCAGGAAGACAACAGAGTGAGGGTGGTGAGGGTGTCACAAGCAGGCTGGAACAGCAGAACAGTGTGTCCTGTTTGATGCCTCAGTATGCTGCTCAAGATGCATGTAGATAAATCGGAGAGTTCAGGGAAGTGTCACAAGAATGATTATACTGTAATTGGAAAATAAAAAGTGCAGCTATTTAGTTTATCATAACAAAGAGGGACTTGATCATAGCATTTCTTTAAAATGTTTTTTTCTCAGCAGATTGAAATTTGCATGCTCAAACTTGTAAGCAGCACGATCTTCTTTCTTCTCTCCCATGTTCTATTCACCTTGGTGTCCTCAAAATTTACACAATATGTTAGTTCTGGGACTTAGTGAAATCTAGATCCAGAGATCAGATTTTTCTTGGTTGATTTTTCACTACTTTTCAGTTAGTGATTTAATTCACGTAAGTAACATGTTCAGGTACCAGTAGAAAAAATGGTCTATCAGAGTGGAAAAGAAAGGTGGGGAAAATATCAGGTTTAAAAAGAAGTTAACAACACTGTAGCAAAAGGGTTCAGAAAGGGATTCCTCATAAAAATGAAAAGATCATTTTAGTAATCTTGGATTAATTTATACCACACTAAATGCAAGGTGGGGCTGCAAAAAAGTTCTGAATTTACATTAAAATGCATACCATTTCTGGATCAGAAGTGTGTAATTCAGCATATCAGCCTGTATAAGCATATAAATTCAAGGACATTGGTTCTGATTTAATAAAGACATCTAGCAGAGCAGCAACTTGTGTGAAAAATCCAGCCACTACTACTTGAACAGGCACTAGACAAAAAAAAAATAAATGCTTATAAAATACTGGGGTATTCTGAAGTGATTTTTGAAAACACAGAACCTAATTAAGGTTTGACTGAAGGCTATGGGTGTTGCGTAATTGGTTTAACCAAGAAGAATAGAAGGCCCAGAACACGATATACCAGCTGATCCTTGGAAATAATAATTTCGTATTAGTGCAGCTTCATGTAGCTCCTTGAGGAAACAAGAAGAATGAGAAAGGAATCTGCCCAATGGTATAGGATCCATAAGAAGTTTTCAAGATGAATTTACAGAAATGTTATCATTTAGATAGCAAAACTTTGTTCTTTCTATTGTAGCTTCTTCCCCTCCAGAAAAGGTAGGAAATAACCAAAGTGATCCTTCTGCCTCACCCAATACCCTGAAGAGCTGCCTGTACTTTCAGGAATGGGCAGTGCCCTGGAGCCAAAATGAATTCCCATTCCTTTGAGCATTTTTACATTCTGTGTTATTTTCTAAGGCAGTAAGACCCCTTCACTCCCACCTGCACTCTTGATCAGACACTTACACAACAAAGAGCTCACCTTCGAACAGCTTCCTTTGTTACCTGCACAACAAAAAACCCAGCTTTTTGTGCCCCTTTAGCTCATCTGTGCTTAATCCTTCACTGCCAATGTTCTTCAGAGCCTTCCACCTGTGACCTTGCTTCAATATGGGGATTCTTCTGACAGCAAACGCATAACAAATTGCTTCTAGAAGGAAGTACCGTATTGTTTGATCCAAAAATATCCTTTCCAGATACATTTCACACATTCAGTCTGATAGATTTCCTAAATGGCTGTATTTGTTCTGAGGTGGTAATTTCTGCAACACAGAATTTGATTTCGTGCAACAAAACAACATTTTGAACAATAATGAAGATGTGCATAATGAGGATAGTTTTATAGCAGGACAGTTACTTCTGTTATTTTATTTTCTGTTTGCATTATCTAACTGAGCAAAATGCCTGGAAGCCTACGGTAAAAAAACAACAAGTAGCACAAGACTTTACACAAACATATTTCACATTCCTGAGGAAGATGCCATGGAAAGCATGTGAAAGGAAATATTTTTCTCTTGGAAAACCAGGACATTGGATGAGATACTATTTACCCATTAAGTGTTGAGTATATAAAAATATATATTCTGAAAGCCTATAAATGGAATTTATCCAAGACAATGATAACACAGATGATTTTTTTTTTGTATCAAGAAACAAATTAAAAAAATGAAACCCACAAAATGTCAAAACCACAGCTCTATGTTCCTAAATAGAATGGCATCTTCTATTAGCCTTCCTTAGCAAAATCTTATTTTAAGAAAATAGCTATTCAATTTAATTCCATCTTCGTCTTGTCAAGCTTCATTTAAGGTCTTTTAAAAGCAATTATATCGCATGTCTTTTGATTAGGACATTGGAGCCTACTCATTTTACTCAATCAAAATTAAGGTACTATGCTTTTCAATGAATTTACATTTGGATGGATTAAACTTTTAGCAGAAGAAGGCAGGCTTCAAGCGACATCCAGATTTTATGGGAGGATGAGAAAAACTGCGGATGAATGCTGATTAAACTCTCCAGCGAAGACCAAAGTCTTCCTTGAACATATGTGAGAAGTGTCGATTCAGTGACTGCAGCTCCTCTAAGTAGACATCACTGGATTCATAGAAGCTGGAGCTGGAAAGACTCTTAATTGTCTAAGCCAAACTTTGCAAGAGACACGTCAGCTGTGGTTTTCCAGTAGCTTTGCACTGAAACAGGTTTGCCCAGAGAGTTGTGTGTGCCTCAACCCTGGAAGTGTCCAAGGCCAGGCTGGATGGGGCCCTGAGCAACCTGATCTATTGAGTGGCATCCCTGCCCATGGCAGGGGGTCAGAACCAGATTATCTCTAAGGTCCCTTCCAACACAAACCATTCTATGATTCTATGGGCCATCCATCAGTTGATTGCTGTGAAAGGACATTAGTTACTGCCCTTTACATGGAAGCTGCTGGGAGTATTTGGATGACTTAGAAAACCAACCAGTCCAATCTGTCATTAGAAGATCTTGGGACTTCCTTCTGCGCATCATTTAGCAGTTCATGGAATGAACAAGGACTGGAAGCCTCTCTGGGAGAAAGGAAAGTGTCTACACAAAAAGCTGGAGGCCAGGCTGAGGAATAAGAGGGCAGTTCAACTACAGAAACAGCAAAACAAGGAACATGGCTGCAGCTGAGAGAGAGAAGCTTGTCAAACTGCTATTGATCCACAAATACTATACAAGGGGGACAAGCTTCTTAGAAGACACCTGGGAAGACCTATCCTGTGTCTGAAAAATAGGTATGTACATATTGGAAAGCAGTTGTTCAGTGTTCATAAGCTTTCAATTACATAACCTATTTGTGTTAGGGTGTGCCTCAGTGCAGCTACAAGGATATTCTGTTAGAAAAGATAACAAAGTTAAAAACGAATTAGAAAATCAGACTTCATACAGGACACTTCAGCAACTGAAATACTCTACTCTGACTTCCAGTGTGCCACAGAGTATCACAGAAGCTACCTCCTACTTAACACTCTCCAGAGTATATCTAGAATAATGCACCCTGTTTTGGGCTCTCCAGTAAGAGAGACGTTGACAAACCAGAGTGAGTTTGATCCCTGTACAGAGCATTCACTTACAAGCTGGACTCAATATATTCTGTGATCCTGAGTTGAGTGGACGGACACAAAGATGGTAAGGGATCTTGTTCTTGAAGATGAGCAGAGGGAACTGAGCTTGTTGAGCCTGTGGCAGGCTTAGATGGCACATAATAGCAGCTCTCCAAGGCTTGACAGGAGACTGTCATGAAAATGGAGCCAGGCTTTTCACAGTGGTGGGCAAGAAACAAATTGAGACATGGGAGGTGATAACTGAATAGGAGAAAACCCTTCTTAATGTCGAGGCGGGACAAGCATGGGTTGCCCAGAGAGGCTCTGCAGTCGCCACCCTTGGGAGGTTTTCCAAGATGAGACTGGATAAAACCTGAGCAACCTGGTCTGACCTCAAGAGCTGCCCTTGCCTTGAGCAGAAGGCTAGACCAGAGATGATTTCAGATCTCTTCCTGTGACTCGCTGATCACAGATGCTCATGACTGATCGTAGTTCGTGGCTTTTTGCCAGCCCAAAGTGTATGAAACGTCTCGCTCCTAAAAACGCCCAAACACCGTGCCAAGGACAGAGACCGCGTTACACCGGGAGGCTTCCAGCACCTCTGCGCTACACCGGTGCCCAGCCCTCCTCGCCGCCGCGCCCCGCGCAGCCGGGGGAGCCGGTCCGCTCGCAGCCGGGGCAGCCTGACCGCGGCTCGGCGCCAGGCACAGCCCCTCACCGCCTCCGCTCGGCGCCTCACCGCAGGCACCCCCCGAAACTTTCCCCGGCAGCCTGCGCACGCTCTCGCTCCCCGCCGGGGGAAAACGTGCTCACTCTCGCTCCCTCCGTGCAGCGGGCACGGGGAGGCGGGCGGCTGCCTCCCTCCTGCCTCCCTCCTCCTGCCCGCCCG